>JAXIVJ010000722.1:10000-188011 GCA_036785665.1 Chirona hameri | reverse complement strand
GCCCCGATGTGCCTCCAGCCTGCCTGAGGGGCCTTTTAAGGCCCCTCAGGCTGGCTGGGACAGAAAGCCCTCAGTCGGCCTGAGGGGGACCCTCGGTAGGCATGAGGGGGCCCTCAGAAGGCTTGAAACATCAACATGGGCCTGTCCGACGTTTTTTTGCGACCATTTAGGGGCCCTGCAAAATATAGTGGCCTAAATCCGAGGAGATACCATTTTGCGAGAAAACAAATGGAGGAGGGGGGGCCTTTGGCCATGGAAGGGGGCCCTTTGGCCGAGGGGGCCCCCTGGGTTTCTTTTTCCCCCCCACCCTATCCCAAAATACGATCCGCTGCCACTGTACGCAAGATAGCAGTCCAATTCCTTCTGGATCATGTTATCATAGGCCATTTGTGATGACCTAAGTGTCATTTTTGGTCAGTGACCCCTATAGGGTCAGCCTAGGTCATCCGAGGTGACCAATACGTTTTTGTCAATAACTCTCGACATAATGAAGATAAATAAGTGAAACCGGCACCAATGTATTTGTCTCATCGCGACACGCAGGGGTGATTAAAGTGTTTGATATACCAAAAGTGGCACATACAAAAATGACCCCAGCACAGCTGGGATCATTTTTTACTTCACATGAATACCCTGACACCTGGCTGCATGCTCACATCATCCCTATGTTTTAACCAGCGCCATGCCGGGGGTTAGACATCCCTCAGTTTTTTTTTTTGCGGATAGGGGAAAAACGGCGACGCGCAGCGCCTCCATTTTTGGCACAGCTGTTTGTGCATGAATTGTCCACATTATGTAAAAAAATAATCTGGTTATTTTAGGTCAGGTCACCAGACCAGGTCACGTGACCTCACCTCCCAAAAAAACTTGTGGTCGTACCACAGTCACAGTTTTGGGATGATCGGTTTTACACTTATAGGATTTCATAAAGTCACATATATCTACAATTCGTATATATTGGATTGTAATATCAGCGACTTAAGGTCAGTTTAATTTCGTGACCTCCCTATTATAAGTATAAGGGGAAATATTCAAATGCTTCCTTTTCTAAGAAGACGCAAGATAGCAGTGTAATTCCTTCTGGATCATGTTATTATAGGACATTCTTGATTAACAAGCTGCCATTTTTGTTCAGTGACCCCTACAGGGTCAGCCGAGGTCATCCGAGGTCACCAACAGTTTTATATCAATAACTCTCGACATAATGATGATAGAGAAGTGAAACCGACACCAATGTGTTTATCTCCTCGCGGCACGTCTTCACATATGCAACATACTCTACTTGGGTCATCACCACTTGACCTTGACCTGAGGTAACATTTGTAAGTTTACCTGACCTGGTCAAAACTAATATGAGGCGAAGCGTTTTGACGAGACAAGCACGATGGCGTCAACATTATTGCTTGTTGTTATTAGGTAAAAAGCTATTCGTGATACACATTTTTTTAATAGCCTTCTTGATATTTGATGAGCTCTGGAGCCTAAACTATTGACCTGAGCTCAAATTCTAACACACCTTGGCGATTGAATTTTTGCAAGAGCTTTCCATTGTTGTTTTTTTCGTTTGTTCCTAGCTATCATAGGTCCTGTGATATCTGGGGGTTTCTGGAGCGAAGGTCTAAAACTTGAAAATCTGTACTTTGATGACCTCTGGTGACCTCAATATTGAATTGATAAAAAAATATCCATTACCTTTGAATGTGCTTGTCGAGAGCTTTTGAACGTTTTTTTCCCGCGTCTTTCTAGTCTTCTTAGTTTTCGAGTTAGAGGGGTGGGGTCCCAGGACAGTGAAATCCACTGTCCTGACTGTGGACCTCCATTGAAAATGCACTAATACCCCGGCCCTTCCCCGTGGGAATCTACTGTCCGGATTTCCCGCACCGAACCGGGGCCGGGGTGGGGCGTTTAGACGCCCCCCTAAGGTTTTTCGAGGATAACAAAAAAAAATGGATGCGCACAGCGCCGCCGTTTTTGGCACAGCTGTTAAAGCTCATATATTATAAAATTCTTGACCACGGGTCATCTCAGGTCAGGTCACCAGGCCAGATCACGTGACCCTACCTCCAAAAAAGTGTGCAGTCGTCCCACAGCCACAGTTTTTGGCCAATCGATTTCGTACTTACAGGGTTTCATAAGAGTAATAGTACCTACAATTCGTTTATCTCGGATTTTTTTACATCGATTACCTAAGGTCGGGTCAATTTCGTGACCTCTTTATACGTCAATGGAGAAATATTCAAATGCTTCCTATTCTGAGGATACGCATGACATCAGCCCAATTCCTTCTGGATCATGTTATTATAGGCCATTCGTGAAGACCCAAGTGCATTTTTGGTTCAGTGACCCCACGTGTTGAATCCATCGTCCGTTTTTCTTTGTCGGATTTTGTTTTATTGTAATTTATTATTATTGGCAATCAAGAGCTGAAACGCAACTGCTAATTAACAAAAAGAGGTAAATGTACATACATATTGACGTGATGAATATGATGATTAAATGAATGATACGTCTGAAGTGGTTCTGACGATCAGTATTTCTAAGGACATGATCGCTTAGTAAATTTTCACAGGAATGACTTAGTAATGATTTGTGCTGGCATTTTGACCCCCGTGTACTTCATGAGAAGGAGCATTCTGTCCCCAACTTTATCCATAAGGACAGAACACTTTACCACCCCTCGCGACACGTCTCCCAATATGCAACATGACTTACTTGAGTCACCACTTGACCATGACCTGAGGTCAAATTTTTAAGTTGACCTTACCTACTAGCCCCCATGAATATGATTCGATGGGCCTTGACGAGACAAACACGATGGCATGCAAATTATTACCCTATCTTTATTAGGTAAATTGCGAGGTTATTTGCGAAACACAGTGTTGCCTAGAAAAATATATGGTGACCTCCAGTGACCTCTGGTGACCTCAATATTGACCAGAGCCAAAAATACTTTTAAAAATCAAAATGATTTTTGACGAGCTATCGGACGGTCTTTTTTTATTTCGCCTACTCCCCATAGGAGCCGAGTTAGGAGGGGTGTTTCAGAACCAACCAGATTGAGACCATCCCAATGACGTCATATTGGCAGCATTTGGTAGCAATTTAATTTCCTATGGCCCACTATGAATTAGATAGAAAAATGAAATTGAGGTTAAGGCCTAAGTGTGAGGCATTTTACTTTGAAATTCCTGAATCTACTGACCAGTATGTCCTGAATGTAGATCTGCCAACTTCATTTTCATTGCGAATGAAAATCAGGTCTTTGGGATGACCTAATATCGATATTGATACATTGTTGGACTGATTTAGTGGGTGCTTTGTTTTTAGAAAAGATGTCTTGCAAGGTTTTATTTTTGTAAATTATTGTGACTGTATCACTGAAATCATTGAAACACGTGCAACTCCAGCCATTTTGCAACAGTGTCACATACTGATGTTGGAAAATAGGGTTGGCGCATACCTATTTCCATTGGGTGTTCCTTTAGAGATCCTTTCAAGGTGAGAAAGTGGCCTGCCCTTTTGACGTCTCCAATCATTTTCCATTGATGTTAGTAAGATCCTCCATGACATGATGAATTTGTTTTGATACTGAACAACTCATAAAAAGTGATTTCAAACAACCCAAACTTATGATATTTAGGTATTTTAATTGCGACACATGATCCATGCTATACATTCTGATATGCTTCATAATAAATAATAGCAATGCCCTTTTATTTTTATTTTTGAAATTTTCTTATCTCTTTTAGGAAATGTTGTAAAACATTGGTATGGCCCAGAGAGGCATTAGTGTGGCCCAAATCATATCATATCATATCATATATTTCGGAACACATCCATAAAATGGGTTTTCAGTTTTCCACGTAAAATAACATAGATGTAAAACATATCGCCCACGCATTAAATGATGCACATTAACCCTCAAGATACACACAATGCAAGTTTAAAGAACATCATTGAGACACTTTTAAAAAAGTCAAAGTGGGTTAAGCCAAAGTAAGCCAAAGTAAAAAGCCAAACCCTCACACTCAGCGGCAAATCATTCCACGCTCTGATGGCTCGGATGAAAAACGAGCGCCTGGCGAACTCAGTGCGTGCGCCCAGCACCTCTAGCTGCCCGTCACTGGTTGTGCGCGTGGATACATCGGAGCGACTGACGGTTTTCCGCTCCTGTCCCCAAACGAGTAAAGATACAGCCATCATTTTTTTTAACTTTCCCTAAATATTCATTGGGCAAATTTTTGATTTTTTTTCTCTCTCCAAATTTCCCATTCCCTAACCGTTGTTCCCATTCCCTAACCGTTGTAGATACGAGCCTATCACTTTAACACCTTTCCTTACTTCTGGTTGTAGACATGTTAAACTTTTTTCGATTTTTGGGGGGATTGAGCATGGGCGCCTTCAGGGACGTATTTTGGGAGGCATTTTGGGTCACTGGTATGTCATCGAAATCGGAAAGATAAGAATGTTCAACTTAGTGCACCTTCTTAGCTTTTCTTTGCACACCTTGTGTGATTTAAACAAAAACAATATGTGTTTGTGTTTCCCACAGGCAACTCCAGGAACGGGTTGTTGGGGGGCAAGTGTATACACACATGGTGTTTAGTAACTCCAAACGTTATTTCGCGGTGGACTATCTCGTGTAATATCATCTACATGGATCGCTATTGTATTTTGTAGCATAGGCGGTTCCAGGGGTGGGACGCAAGCGCATGGCCCAATGTTATGGGCGGCTCCAGGGATGAAATTAGGGGGGAGTTGTGGAACCACGACGTGTAACTACATAGCAAAATATATCAACTTGAAACTTGGTGACCTGTTTTAGCAATGCCTTGCACACGTTTCATATTTTTGATTTTTTGGGTTTCCCAAGGGCGACTCCAGGGACGGATTTTGGGGGCATGTGTCTGACTCCGTTCAAACGCATTATGTTAAGTGCCCCTGAACGTTATTTTGCAGTGGGTAATTTCATCCAATATCATCTGCATGGATCACAATTGTATTTTGAGGCATCGGTGGTCACAGGAATGCAATTAGAGTGAATTGTGGACCCATGGTGTGACACTACATAACAAAATATATCAATAAGCAAAGATAAAGATAACAAAAGACAAAGCTCAACTCCCCTCCCTTTTTCCTCCTGAGCACGCCACTGCACAAATACAAAACTGACATAATTTACATTATCATGCATACACATATAATTATAAGCATCTTTAACAGAAATATAAGCAGCAAAAAATAATATAGTGACATCTTTAGATACCTTTGGAATTGCCTGCGGACGCCATTGGATTAATTTCCCCAAACTTTGAAAAATAGCATATGTTAGAGCATACAATTAGGTGGCGAAATCCAACAACATGAAAATTTCGTTCAAACAACGTCCCAGGGCAAGAATCTAAAAATGCATGTTTTCCCCATTTTACCTGTTATACCTACCTGTATCCGCCCATGACAAAATATTGCATATTTATGAATACAGGAATGTAGTTCATGCTCCAAGGAATCGAATACCGCTTTCTTAGAGAGAATCGGTCCAGCGGATTCCGAGATACGAAGGGGGGACGAATAGCCCGAGGTCAGCCGAGGTCATCTGAGGTCACCAACACTTTGTTGTCAATAACTCTCGACAGAATAAAGATAAAGAAGTGCAACCGGCACCACTGTGTTTGTCTCGTCAAGACACGTCTCCCAATGTGCAACATGACTTACTTGGGTCATCACTTGGCCTTGACCTCAACTCAAATTTCTTAAGTTGATCTAAACTGATCAACATGAATATGATTCGAAGCGCCTAGACGATACAAATGCGATGGTGTCAACATTATTGCCTTATCTGTATTAGGTAAAGTTATTTGTGTATAACAGTTTTGCCAAAAATAGCACTTTTGGCTTTTGATGACCTCTGGAGCCTAAACTATTGACCTGAGATAAAATATGATGACATCTTTTGCGATTTAATATTTCAAGAGCTTTCGATTACTTGTTTCCGTTTGTTCTTAGCTATCATAGTTCCAGAGATATTTGGAGGTTTCTTGAGCATGGTCCTTAAACTAGAAAATCTGACCTTTGATCTCTAGTGACCTTAATTTTAACCTGAGCCAAACATGATTGAAATAGTTTCAAAATGATTTTTGACGAGCTTTCGAACGGTATTTTTGTTTTTGTCTACATCCCATAGGGGTCGAGTTCGAGGGAATCGACCCTCCCCCCCCCCCCCCCCCCCCACGACGAAGGTGGCGCCGAGTACCGGCACGGAGCGGGTTAAGGTCGGTTAATGTCAAACGAAAATTTAGGGCACTTGCCATTCACTCGTAATGTTCAAACTCGCGCAAGGAATTAAATCGGTGGGTAGAGGCTCGCGCAGTGCAGAACGCAGCGCAGTTGGCTGAATGATAGGAAGCGTTTGCCAGAGGATGTTTGCTTCATTTCAGCTTGCATATGTCTGTTAATGTGTCCATTATTTTATTAGCGAAAGGTGGAATTCATAATGAATATATTATGACAATTATCACCAAGAATGTAAGAGAATATACGCTATTCCTGGTTTCTTTTTATTGCATGTTTTACACACCCTTATGGTATGTTGAGGATGTTTGTCTAATGTGGAATGCAATTATTAATTTCGTTTACTCTAATGAGAGGATGTTTTGCTCTCGAGTTAATTACGATAGTAGTAGATGGGCACAAAAGGCACGCAAACGAAGAGCCCACCCAAAGCATTGGCTAGGAAGGAAGTGTTGGCTACGCAAATGACACTGATAAATGCATTTCATTGCGGAAAACAGATAAGCATGCATATGAAGCCAGGGGCGTAGTTTCTCCGAAACAGTTGAGGGGGCTGAACTCAGGCCCAGTCTAGCATACCAAAACAAGTTGATTCTGATCTGATTTCCCCATCATGAATAGAGTTTCCGTTTATATACAAGGAAATATATTGTTCTTAATTTTGATTTGTTTTGGTATTTCTTTACTTTTCCCTTTTTATTGTTGCTATATGCTGTCAAATGTCAGTTTTAAGTTGAGGGGGTGAGCTACACGTTGAGGACTGAATAGGATCCTACACCCCTGAAGGGGTGTAGGAAGTATGAATGAAGTATACATGTATGAAGCGCATGTACTGTATATGGACAAACCCTGCCCAAGATCTTAATGTCATGGCTGATAGAAATTGCTTTAAATATCCAGCGTTCACATAAATTATCGAAAGAAAAAGTAAAGGGACTGATGAATGCAGTGCAATGACAACTGAAGACAATTCAATGTCAATGACTTAAAAAATCACCAACATATACGAGCTCTTAAAGAGAATAGTTCACCTTTAATATGAGGTTTTGAACTGAGATGGCAGATTTGTAGAGCAGATAGAAAAATGGGTTGTGGTGAAAGAATCACCTCGCTACGCTAAGTAATTTCGACACAGGACTAGTGGGCCCCTTTTAGAAGAAGTTTCGGGCGCCTGAAACTTGGTTCGGGTCCTCATAACGGTTGTTTACGTTACAAGCAGCCTGCGTATATATGCCTAAAGTCCGTCGTTATTGCGTTCAATAGTGTCCATATCCAAGCTACCATATGCATGACATCATAATTGTCATGAAGTTTGTTATGGCCATGTAGAAGAAAAGAGAAACATGGACATCTTTCGACGGATATCCATCTATCGTCCAAACAAATTCAATATTATTTTTTTACAGCTGGAAATACCCCGTATAGCCAAATTTCAAGACAACTTTCAAGGTCACCCTTAAAGGGAGTGTGCCTACTGTTTTGGAATGTCACAAATATTTTTCATACGGTAAGTAGCTATTGGTTTGATTGTTGTATATGATGAAATTCGCATCTGGAGCCCCTTTAGTTGAATGTTCACTTATATTGTTTTTTGCTTATTTTTTGCTACGATATCTATAGAACGATCGCCACTATGGTGATGTTATGTAAAACGGCGCACATAAGACAATACAATTACGGTCACATCATGCAAGATAGAAAGATAAGTTTTGCACAGCACGTTCTTGCCGCTGTGCACTTTATTATGTGCAAGTTTCGTAGCTCTAAATTGATATCTTCTTCAAAAAATGGCCATCAGCCATCATCGAAACGGCCATCATCGAAAAACATGATGGCCGTCCAGTTTCTGTTCGGCTGCTGCTATCAGCGTGCACGAGCTGTTTTGTTGAATTGCTATTGGCCGGCGCTAACAATATGCTAGCAGTTTAGTCGATAGTTGCAGTGCTTCTAGTAGCGGAAGGCCTCTGGAGTCTACCCGAGAACTTTTTGCTCCCAACAAGTTCCTGGAGTCTTTGGAATATCTCAGAAACTAGGGCGAATCTGAAGAAACGAAGTCATGGGTCAATTCAGAAAATTATGTTCTATAGACCAGTGTCAATAACCCTAAATAAGCGATGTGAGTAGGAACACTCCCTTTAACCTATTCCCTTTAACCCGCGCGGCGCTGGGGTCTCCAGCCGAACGCGCGGTGCTGGGGGTAAATTTTACTTCCCCCCTCGTATCTTCCGAACCAATGACCGCAGCGAAATGCACAAGGCGGTGATCGAAAGCTCGCAATGAGACAAATCTAACACATACCCTAAATTCTTAAAATAATGTCACATATCAGGTCACGGTCAGGTCAAATGACAAAATCGAGTTATTTGAATTGATGGGCCATACTTTCCATTCACATTCATATTATTCTGCCTTAGATTACGACTATTATCGCACAAAAAGCTGTCAAAGGTATGATAAATCTACCACATTACCGAAAGTGAAATTGTAAGCAAAGGTCAAGGTCAAGGTCAGGTCAAATAAGGTCACTATTGGCAAGAGGTCTACGAAATTCATGCCACACATGTCTTATTGGTTATTTTACACGTATAACTCGATAGCAGTAGCCATTTTCACACGCTGACCCCATATAATGACCCTTAGGTGAAGTTCAGGTCATGGTCAGGTCGCAGAAAGTCAAAATTTGAAATTGATTAATATAAATTAAACAGGCATGTTTCTGGATTATTTTTGTCTCAGACATACAGTAGTTGCATTTATTTGTCTGTATCTGGTCACTAAAAGCCATACAAGCAATTTAAAATGACGTCATGAGTAACTCATATTTAGGGAGCCATAAGTCAGTCAAAAATAAAGATCTTGATTTGAAATTTGGTGTGTTTTTTTTTATTTGGTATCATTCTTCATACTTGGTTCTCGAATATATATATATATATTTCGTTTTTTATATATTTGAAAATTTTGATTTTGTGAAAAATTCTTCGATTTTTTATGTTTGGGGGTCAAAGACTCAATATTTTGAAAATTTGAGATAGCCATTTTGAAGAAAATGTAATTCTCTTCCTTTTGATTTTTGTATTTGCAATTTGCTTCAAAACACAATTGTCTACGATTCTGCAAACATTGATCGTTTCTCCACCAAAAATGGCATGACATGACATCACTAAAACACCATTATCTTCCTTCCAAACTACTTCACTAATTGCAATGCAGTTTTGACAAAATACGTAGAATTAGCATGAGGTACCAAAACTTGAACTTTGATATCTCTCAAAGTTTTTAAGTTATTGAGAAAATCCGAGAGGGGGTAAAATGTCCCCCCCCCCCCCCAGCGCCACGCGAGTTAACAATCAACAAACATTTAATAAAAAGGTATCCGAATTAGCAGTTAACTTATGTACCCAACGACGGCCTAGTTAGTGGTTGCGACCCTCAAGTATGAGTTTTGCGTAGTTTTATCTCTGGCGGTATATAATACAATGTTTTAGCTTATCAATCAAAATAACCACTTTTTCCAAAACATCCTCAAACAATCGAAAAAGTGGCAATGAAATCGGAAGTTCATTTATGCACCCAACGGCGACCTATTTAGTGTCGGCTATTTGTTTCAGGGACATTGTCACAGTGCTTTCAAATTAAATAAAAAATAAAAATATGTCATGCCAAATATAGAGAAGAATCATACCATTCGTCACCATGTATAAGTACATATATTTACATTTTCTAAATTTGTATTATCGAAATAGGAAAAGTTTTTATTTAACTTTTCAATTGAGACGCAATCATTTTGATACCATACATGTGTCATAAGAAAATGCAGAAAAATATATAAAAAGGTCAATATTTCCCTTTAAGGATTTTCGGGGATAACGGAAAACAGCGGCGCACAGCTCCACCATTTCTGTACAACTTTTGTGTCATCAATTACCCGCATTGTATGAATTGTTTACCTTCGGTCATCTCAGGTCAGGTCACCAAGTCAGGTCACGTGACCGCAGCACTTCTTTGACAATAACTTTTGATTTAAGAATGCTAGAGACGTGAGACTGACACCAATGTTGTATCCCGTCGAGACAAAAGAGATATTTGGGGATTTGGCATGTGTGGCATGTGGGGTTTTGGCAAGGATGTCATTCAGGAGGGAATTGCATTGAAATAGAAAGCCGTTCCTTTAGAATACTAACTTTTCCATGACCAAAGCCAAATTTCGGCAACGCCGAAATTTGTCAGTGCTTTTTCGGCTTTGCCCCGGGAGACATGTCTTCAATCTCTTGCTGTCGAGAGATTGACCGTGGGGCCAAATATCTTAATTTCATGTTTGAGTTATCCTTATACATTGCAGACTCAGGCACAATTATTCATATCCAAATATAATGCACAAACGAAAAATTATAGCCCTCTAATTTAGCACCTTGTTGATTTTTGCGCACCCTGAAAAGCGTTCTAACCGCGCTGCCGATACTGCCATTCTCGATAAATATCGGCGCGATTTCGGCAGCAACACACCATTTCCATGCCTTCTGGAACTGTCAGCAGAAGCCGGCGCCTCCCATGCGTTTAAGCGTAATTGACAATGTTGGTTTTTACCGTAGCTCGGCATTCCCCCAGTTTCACCTTCGATAATTTTTTCCCAATTTCGGCATATAAGAATAGAAAGTATTAGCAACAGTCAATAGACTTCTCTCAAATTGCGGCTTGTTTGCTCTCATTTTGTATGTGAACTACAATAGATAAATGTAATCAGCTTCTTTGTAAGTTAATACTCACCCTATGTTATGCTTACCTTTGTATGCCTACTCGTGCCTTAAAGTTGGATTGATGTTTGGATATTCAATGTGCCATTTGTTGTGACACCGGTTAAATGTAAATTTTAAATGTTAACTTCTGGTCAAAAGGAACACGAATCCTTATTGATAGCCTTCAGGCAGCTGAGACTAGAAAGCCATAATTTAGAAAAGCGGTTGCGCTGGACATTTAAAAGGCTTCCCTCTCTTGGTCTCTCGGTTTATATTTAGACGAGACCTGTCTTGACTGGGCGACGGATCAGATTTGAGGAAAGCGTGGGAGTTCGAAGGTTAAAAAGGACAGTGAGACTGAAAGTGTGAAGTCTTGCTGGCATCGTGTGTATACGTCGCATCGTGAGTATACGTCTCATCGTGTGTATACGTCGCATCGTGTGTATACGTCGCATCGTGTGTATACGTCGCATCGTGTGTATACGTCGCATCGTATGTATACGTCGCATCATGAGTATACGTCTCATCGTGTGTATACGTCGCATCGTGTGTATACGTTGCATCGTGGGTATACGTCGTATCGTGTGTATACGTTGCATCGTGTGTATACGTCGCATCGTGAGTATACGTCGCATCGTGTGTATACGTTGCATCGTGTGTATACGTCGCATCGTGTGTATACGTCGCATCGTGTGTATACGTCGTCGCATCGTGTGTATACGTCGCATCGTGTGTATACGTCGCATCGTGTGTATACGTCGCATCGTGTGTATACGCCGCATCGTGTGTATACGTCGTCGCATCGTGTGTATACGTCGCATCGTGTGTATACGTCGCATCGTGTGTATACGTCACATCGTGTGTATACGTCGCATCGTGTGTATACGCCGCATCGTGTGTATACGCCGCATCGTGTGTATACGCCGCATCGTGTGTATACGTCGTCGCATCGTGTGTATACGTCGCATCGTGTGTATACGTCGCATCGTGTGTATACGCCGCATCGTGTGTATACGCCGCATCGTGTGTATACGTCGCATCGTGTGTATACGCCGCATCGTGTGTATACGCCGCATCGTGTGTATACGTCGTCGCATCGTGTGTATACGTCGCATCGTGTGTATACGTCGCATCGTGTGTATACGCCGCATCGTGTGTATACGCCGCATCGTGTGTATACGTCGCATCGTGTGTATACGTCACATCGTGTGTATACGTCGCATCGTGTGTATACGCCGCATCGTGTGTATACGCCGCATCGTGTGTATACGCCGCATCGTGTGTATACGTCGTCGCATCGTGTGTATACGCCGCATCGTGTGTATACGTCGCATCGTGTGTATACGTCACATCGTGTGTATACGTCGCATCGTGTGTATACGCCGCATCGTGTGTATACGCCGCATCGTGTGTATACGCCGCATCGTGTGTATACGTCGTCGCATCGTGTGTATACGTCGCATCGTGTGTATACGTCGCATCGTGTGTATACGTCGCATCGTGTGTATACGTCGCATCGTGTGTATACGTCGCATCGTGTGTATACGTCGCATCGTGTGTATACGTCGCATCGTGTGTATACGTCGCATCGTGTGTATACGTCGCATCGTGTGTATACGTCGTCGCATCGTGTGTATACGTCGGCGGAGGTCGTTTGGTCTCGCCTCGCTGCCTTGAGACCCGTTGACCATCGAGGCTTCCAGACAACAAGTAACAAGTAACAAGTAACTGTGTATTCGGTAGGAGACTTGGATTTGCATGCATGGAAATATATATTACTCAGTACACTTATTGGAAATATTGACATGCTCTATTTCTCACTTGTTTAATAAATAAAATATATCTGAATTGCATTGTGTTGTATTTTAGGTGATCCAAATGAAAACGGGAATCGTAGGCCTGGCGCAGAAATATCGACAAAGCAGATATATAAATGACTAGACAACTCCCCATGTGCGATCAATAAACTCATTGAAATTTCAGCAGGTAAGCGAATGGTAAATAAATACCTACTTAGGCGCTACTTAGGCGCAATACCTACTTAGGCGCTACTTAGGCGACAGCCTCTCCTACCTAAGTTGTGTGCATTCGTGAAAAGGTGACACTTCGAACCCTGGGTCGCAGGGTCAGTGTCGCTGGGAGATAACAGTTGTGTTTCTCTGGCCCAAAATGATACCGACGCAATGCTATTCAAGTTTCTGCGACAGTCTCTCAAACCAAAATGGGCAAAACCAAGGGCAAAACGTTCTCCAACCGCAATGATACAGCATTGTCTGCAAAGACGAAACAGTTGACGTCCAGAAGTCAGATCACTTGTAATATCACTTCTAACAATCACAATTACATAGGCAATTATAACATATCCTACAACCGCTTCAGAAAAAGGCAACAATTTTATGAAAATGGTGGAAAGGGCACTGATAGTCCCAGCATTATTTTAGGGAGAACATGGATCTGTTTCTCCAGTATCAGCACACTTCAGAACGAGCTCGGCATAAAACATTTGAGTACCTTCGGGTATTTCAGCGTACAAAGCTGGACCTTTAGTTCAAGTGCTGTTGTACCCTGGTGCATAATGTAATAGTTCTGTAGTGTTGTTGTTGTTCTTTAGCTAAATTACTACTTAACACGCAGACAGTTGAAAACGGTGTGGTTATGAGGCATTTATACCTCAAGGCTGTTGGTCACTCGAAAGCCACGGACAATAATAGCTGTGATGTCTTTAGTAATTTACTCCACATACTTAGAGTAGAATAGAAGCATCCCCTGTTTAGGATAATGGAAAATCACCCGTGTGACTATCTCACATTCTTCGAAAACTTAGCTACACAATCAAAGGACTTTTAAATTGAAGCTCAGCTTTAGGCCTGGTCAACTCCACCACACTAATCTTATCAAGAATCAAACATAGCATCTTCCGGCTATAGCCAGACGTGCGTTGCGAAAACAAAACCAAGTCAGGATTGCAACTGAAACCTTCTGATATGCAATCAGACTCGTTAATACACGGTACCAAGAAGCCAAGCAGAAATTCCTAACTAGCTAACCCAGAAAAGAAAGCACTTGCACGATCCTGCCAGGATTCGAACCTGGAATATTTTGATCCGTAATCAGACGTGACATCCGTTGTGCCACTGGACCAATGAACACCGCCTCAACGGCGGCGTAAACAAATTTTGCGTTTACAAAAATATAAAAAGTAGAAGGTTCATTCGACATTAATCTGATAAAATTATACTTGCAAAGTTCTTAGAAATTCGCAATGCAGCTAATGCAGCTTGAATAGGCTTGAAAGACTTCCGCAGACCATGTTGTACTTCCAAAATATACACATTTCCCCTAAGGAGACAGTCAAGTTTTTTTATAATTCCAATGCATTTCATTTCTGGTGTTAGCTATAAAGCAGCATGCCAAAGACATTAAACACAGTTATTTCCTCTAACAGTATCAGTTTGCTCTTCAAAAAGAAACCTTTTCAAGTCAAGAAATAGGCCCTGGAATCTATACTGGCGGATCCAGGGGGGGGCGGCAGGGGCAAAAGCCCCCCTCCCATCCCACGCTCGACGGGGGCGGCAATAAAAAATAGCCCCCCCCCCCCCCAATCCGCTGAAACTGGCGATGAAAAATGGGTACTGACTGCGAAAAATAACTTTTTGCAACAAAAGAAAAATCGTTATTTTTTCCCTCGTTCGTGTTTCATCTATTTTGTAGCATTTTGGTAACAGGAGGGAAAGTGGCGCGTGCATATTTGGAAATGTCGAATACACAATCCAGACCCATCATACCCATCGTAGCCATAAGTCAGCCAAAACTAAAGATATTGCTGTGAAATTCGGTTTGGGTATTGTCTATACTTTGTTCTCCAATATATATTCCGGTTTTTGAATATGTTTGGAAATTTTGATTTTGTTGATTTTTCCCCATTTTGTCTTCTTCTTCATAAAATCATATAAAATATAAACTGATATGAAAAAGCCAGAATATATATTGGAGAACCAAGTACGAACGATGCCCAAACCAAATGTCAAAGTAATATCTTGAGCGTTGACTGACTTATGGCTCCCTAAGCAGTGGCGTATGCAGAAATTCACAAAGAACCAGGCATTGCCTTGAGTGGCGCCACCCGATCGACAGGGCCGCCACCAATATTGGCGAAATTTTGCAGGAGGGGGGGGGGCGCCTCTCCTTCCGCACCGTGCGGAAGGAGAGTCACTGGCCGGAGGGGCACCGTCGAGGAAGTCACTAGTCGGGGGGGGGGGGGCGATGTCACTCGCCGGAGGGGCGCCGTCACTAGCCAGAGAGGCGCCGTCACTCGCCGGAGGGGCGTGGTCACTGGCCGGAGGGGCGCCTTCACTGGCCGGAGGGGGCGCCTTCACTGGCCGGAGGGGGCGCCGTCACTGGCCGGAGGGGCGCTGTCACGGGCCGGAGAGGCGCCGTCTATGGCAGGGACGCCCTCACTGGCCGGGGGAGCGTCACTGGCTGCAAGAGTGCTGTCACTGGCCGGGGGACCGTCCTCACTGGCCGGAGGAGCGCCGTCACTGGCCAGAGGGGCGTCGTGACTGATCGGAAGGGCGCCAGCTTTGCATGGGCGCATCGGGTCCAATGGACCAGGTCATGACCTGCATGACCTGATAATTGATACTCGGTACGGTGATTGATACTCGGCCACTCTCCCTAAGTATGATGGGCCTTGACCTTGTATTCGACATTTCCAAATATGCGTGGCGCGTCTGGCGCTATTTTCGATCTGGAGCGATTCCTACAACCAACGTAAGTTAAAAACGTCGCATTTTTGGCGGCAAAGTTTATAGCGCTGAATAGCGTGCGTGGAACGCATTTCGACAGATTTTGAGAAATTGTGACTGGGACTTGGGTATCGCTGTTTTCCTTTTCCCTGTAAACATGTAACCAAATATATTCACACTTTGTGAATGTGTTGGTAAAGTTAATATTTTTCATCGTCAAGGTTATTTTAAATTACTATAGCTTGGGATGGCAACTTTGGCCTCAGGTCATATCCAGACTCAAATAATTTCAGGTACCAATTTCAAATCTGACACCCATTTTGCACCATGCTTAGGTACTTATCTCGGTGCATTTTATGATGCTATGAGTAGAGGTCTCACAATTTTTCGCATTTCCAACTAGTCAAGATCAGACTCAGCATGAACTCAGCTACAAAAAAAAAATTGAAAGCGACAGAAGAGGTAAAATTGGGTTTGTCTGGTCTTTACCACTGGCGGATCCAGGGGAGTGGGGGGGGGCATTAGGGGCAAATCGCCCCTCCCCCACAGGAGCATGGTGGGCATTCAATACAAGGATGTCCCCGCCCCGCGTGTTCCTGCATTAGCTGTAAGAAGTGATAATTAGGAAGAAAAAATTCCCCCGATTAATGACTTTCGCTTTGATAACCCAAACCTCCCCACCCCGCTCAACGATTTTTTTTTGCGCTGACGACCCGACTCCACCCCCTCCCCGATCAATAACTTTTCGCTGCTGAAGCGGAGCGAAATTTTAGCCCCCCACCCCCCCCCCCCCCCCCCACCCCCCTCACACCCCCCCCCTCATTCTCGGACCCTAGATCCGCCAGTGGGAATCTACAGGGTGTTTTATAAAGAATGTACATTTTAAAATTGATAAGTACGAATAGTAAAAATAGTCATAGTACGTGTAAATTTGCAAGTATTGTTGGAAATTATTGGACATTTTGATTTCCAACACGTAAATAGCTTTCACACCGCCAGTGAGAGCTGAGGGGCGTAGATGTCAGACTTCCCTCCTCGCGCCCAACGGGAAAATACGTCATATTCCAAATATCAGTAGACGTGGATGATCTTTGAATTCAAAGACTTGGGTGGAAATCGAAGTTAAATCTAAAGTGTTGGCTATATTTTTAATTCAGCACATGATATATGGCTATCATGGATAAAGTAAGTATTGATAGGAATCATACGTGATTTAGCGACCACAGAGCGGTACTAGCTGTCGGTTTTGTAGTACGGGAAACGGCCTACCACAGGGACGTTCCTACATATATGGGCACAAATTACCAGGCATGATGTCCATCGGTGGAACTAACATGTCATAAGCGCTTGTGAGAGCTTCCCGAATGCATTTAAACTTAATTTTGTTCATCCCACAATCACCGGAAGGCGAGAAACCATGCGACGGGGCGGCCGTCTTAGCGTTGCGGCCTACCACGGGGCGGGCGGTATACTGGCTGGTATTCAGAGTCAGATTCAGATTCGTGTATTACACCGCAAATACCAATGAAGGTCCTGGTGGTGGTGGTAACATATAGACAAATAACACAATATACAACACTATTAACAGCACATTCTCCATATGTCAACACAAAAACGAAGTAGGTTCATTAGGTGTGCACTGTACATGTACCGTCTTTCACGATTAAAGATTCATAGTGAGTCCAACATATTTGTTTAACTGTTCCATAGTATTACAATCTACAATGCTTTGGGCTAATCTATTCCATTTTCGTATTGTTTTAGGAAAAAATGAGGTATGGTATGAAAGACGTCGGGACTGTACTAATCTGATCTTCTTTTGGTGATCTCTACGTCCTAAATAATTTGGTCTGGCAATAATGTTGTCAACATTTACTTTACTGGAATCAGTTTGAAACTTCAATAGTTTGCAAAGTCTGGCGTGCCTCCGCCTATCGTCCAAATGCTTCCAGTCTAGCTCAGATATCATATATGTAACACTATCGTGCCTATCATATCTACCTAAGACAAACCTGGCTGCTCTTCTTTGGACCATTTCCATAGCATGTTTCAAATGCGTGGCATTGGGATCCCAAACACAACATGCATATTCCAGGATTGGTCGAACTAGGGATATATAAACAGTTTCCTTGACCTTTGGGGACATTTACTAAAGACTCTCTTGAAAACCTTAGGACCTGATTGCCTTTTCCTATCATTTTGTATATATGCGCATTCCACTTCATATTGTCTGATATTAATACACCAAGGTACTTGTATTGATTTACGAGTTGAATTAGACTTCCATTTATAACATACTGTGGTAGTGTTGCTGCCTTATTTTGTGACATTCGCATGATTGCGCACTTAAGAGGTCAACATTAAATGTCATCAACCATTTATCACACCATTCTTGAACGCTATCTAAATTTGCCTGAAATGATTAATCCGTTTGGTTGGCGCCATTTACACATGAATATAGAACCACATCATCAGCAAATAAGCGCACATTACAATGCAGTTCATCTACTATATCATTAATGTATACAAGGAAAAGCAAAGGCCCTAAAACACTGCCCTGTGGCACCCCGGAACCTACTGAGACACTTTCAGACTGTGCGCTATCCAAGACAACCTTTTGTGTGCGATCTGAAATAAATGACTATCCATTTTAGCATGCTGCTGTCTATGCCATACGACTCCAATTTCTGAATGAGGCGTTTATGTGGGACCCTGTTAAATGCTTTACTGAAGTCTAGAAATGCTAAATAAATACTTTTCCTTTCATCTAAAGCTAACCCTACGTCATTCATTAGCATAATTAACTGTGTGTCACATGATAAATTTCGTCTGAAGCCGTGCTGTTGTTCAGCTATAAGTTTCTCCTCTTCTAAGTATGAGCTCATCGAGGTAGCTATAATCCTTTCCATAAGCTTACAACATATGCACGTAAGTGATAACGGTATGTAGTTGCACGCTCTCTTGGTGTCTCCACCCTTAAAGACAGGGCACACTACTAGCGCTTTCTTCCAATCATCTGTCAATTCTCCCTTTTCTAAGGATTGTTCACAAATTTGTTTGAAAAACAATGCGACAACAGGTGCACAGTTTTTTTTAAAAAATAGCCCCAGATATCCCATCTGGTTCAGATGCCTTCTGAGCTTTAACTTTTTCAATAAGTTTAACAATACCGTTATAACTAAATGACAAGGAAGGCATTCCGTCACCTGCATGATCTCTTAAGTTGCGATCAGTGAATGTCGGAATGTCAGTATTGTCTTTCACACTAAATATGTTATGATAACATCTGTTCAAAACATTCGCTATTTTCACAGGATCATGAATAATTGTGTTATGCTCGTCAACTATTGATCGAATGCCATTTATAGCTTTCCTTTTACTCTTCGCATACTTTCAAAATTATGTATTGTTGTTTGTATTAAGTCCCCGAGTCTATTTTTATATTCTTGTTCTGTTTCTCTGCAGGACCGCTTTACAACTGAACGAGCTTCTCTATACATTGTCCATGAGCGGATAACATCGATAACATCGATAACATGATTTGATGACATCGAAGGTGGCTTTTCTATACAGTTTTATCATTCGCTTAACTTTCGGACGTTTTAGCTTACAACAAACCGTAAGAATAACTGCTGGATGGTCAGAAGCTCAGTGTTTTCGTAGTACGGGAAACGGCAGCGGCTGCGCGTGGTCGCGGATAACAATATAAAGTGGGTGGAGTTTCCTATACATACTTACCCATGTAGCTATCCATGTAGCTATCCATCCATCCATGAAGCTATCATAACACATTTGAGAGAGAGGTTCTTTCTAAGATTCGTAACTATTGAGACTTAACGCTATTCGTGTCGGGGGAGGGGCTAAAGGTTGCCCACAGGCGACTCCAGGAACAGGTTTTGGTGGGCATGTGTACACACACATTGAGTTTAGTAGCTCTAAACGTGATTTCGCGATGGACTATCTCGTGTAATATCATCTGCATGGATCACAATTGTATATTGTAGCATAGGCGGTTCTAGGGGTGGGACCCAAGCGTATGGCCCAATGTTATGGGCGGCTCCAAGGATGAAATTAGGGGGGAGTTGTGGACCCGCGACGTGTAACTACATAGCACAAGATATCAACTTGAAACTTGGTGACCTGTTTTAGCAATGCCTTACACATGTTTCATATTTTTGGTTTTTGGTTTCCCAAGGGCGACTCCAGGGACGGATGTTGGGAGCATGTGTTTTACTCCGTTCACACGCATTGTGTTTAGTACCCCTGGACGTTATTTTGCAGTGGGGAATTTCATGCAATATCATCTGCATAAATCACAATTGGATTTTGGGGCATAGGCGGTCCCAGGGATGAAATTAGGGGGAATTGTGGACCCATGGCGTGACACTGCATAACACAATATATAAATAAGCAAAGATAAAGATAACAAAAGACAAGGCTCAACTCCCCTCCCCTTCCCCTCCCTCCTGAGTACGCCACTGCATAAATACAAAACTGTCATAATTTACTTTCTCTATATTTACTTTGTATATAATTATAAGCATCTAAAAAGAAATCAAAACGGCAAAAATAGTATAGTGACATCTTTAGATACCCCCCTTTGGAATTGCTTGAGGTCGTCATAAGGTTAATTTCCCCAAACTTTAAAAAGTAGTATATGTTAGAGCATACAATTAGGTGGCGAAATCCAACAACATGAAAAATGTGCGTTCAAACAACGTCCCGGGGCAAATAATCTAAAAATGCATGTTTTCCCCCATTTTTTCCTGCCTGTATCCGCTCATGAATTTTGTTTTGCATATTTATGAAAATATGAATGTAGTTCATGCTCCAAGGAATCGAATGTTGCTTTCCCGGAGAGAATCAGTACAGCGGTTTCTGAGATACGAGGGGGGGGGGACGAATAGCCCCTCCCCCGACAGATTCGTATTTGTTTAGCCCGACAGTAATAGAGTTAAGTTCGACCCCAAACCCATCTGGAACCTGATTGAAGCTCCGCAGGCGAGTGATCTGTCTTCTGCTTGACTGGCCGTGGACCGCCAGAAGCCCATGTCTGTCACCACTAGGCTACCTACTAGTTTTGTTGTCCGTGATCCTGGTGGAGCTAAGAAAGGCATCTCGTTAAACCTGGACCGGCTGAAAGCTGTACAGGGGTTTGCTGACTCCAAAGACCCCGAAAATGCGACCCGAGCCATGCGCCATCTCCATTGAAAAAGGCGTAAAGCGCATTGATCTTTGGCGTGCTGCCATGGAGCCGTTTTGGGAGCCGATAGGGAAATTTATACCACAAAAATGCAAATGTCCCGATGTTCTGATGTACACAACAACAAATACGCAAATCAAACATTTTATCTGTATATAATAACAATTTTAAAATTGACATTCATTATGAAACACCCTGCAGTTTGCAAACTCTGTAGTTTGCAACAAAACAACTAAAGGTGAACAGAATCATGTATTTTTCTAGAAAATATACAGTGCGCATTACATTATTTATAACACATTAATGTTTATATTGGCTGTTTTTTGGAGACTATGTACTTGTGCAATGCACTTGGAAAGGTAAAACGCTGGGACTCGAGCTATGCAGCTCTATCTTCAGCGTTAAGTTAGAAAGTCAAGTGTTGGAAGTATGCAGCATAGATCACCAGCTTTTAATTTCGACAATGATTCGAAGGTGTTGCTTTTAAGAGATGAATTACGGAATCGTATTTCAACTACAGACTCGATATCGGGTCTGCTCTGTTGGGCATTTATGCATAATATATAAAGATTAAGATAGATCCCACACATAGGAAAATAAAACTTTTGAAATTTTAAATACGTCATTCTTATTATGCAAGTCATGTTTGCTATGAAGAAGCCATTTAAAAAGTGTTGATGGGTGATTTGCGACCAAAATGATGTTTCTAAGCTGCACACATTTTAACCGCATTGTTACCTCGTGCATATAGGCAAACCAAACAACTCAAACAGTTGCTCATGCCTTGATGAATGACATACGCCCATTTCTGGTCACCAGTGTTTACCAAGTCAGCTCCAAGAATGCAGCTGGTGACATAATTAATCATGTCCTGAAGCTGACGGCGACTGCAGCTGCGACGGCAGAGCGCCGCCCTGGTATGTTATGGCCATCGTAAACTTGAAAGGCACACTCCTCGGCCGTTTCAGAGTATAGTGCTCTCTAAACAAGTTGTGCAATTGGTGAAGCGGTTAATGTGATTCACAGAATGTGACCCTGCACGTAAACATCTTGCAAGCTGCTTCGCTGCACATCGCGTAAGCGAATGTTTTTAGTTTGTAACCCATGACGAATTCAACGCTGAACTAGCAGTGTCTGGGCCGCAAGAAAAGAAGCACGCCCTTGCTGCATGAATTGCAAATTTTCCAAATATTTTATCATGGCGTGATGCACACTAATACCGATTAGTGAGCCTTGTATGCCGTTCAAACTCCACACGTGGCTATCTTGTATCGCTCCAGGGCGCCTGCCATATTACATATACATGAACCGCCCTGACTGTTCATCACTCGCCAATAAAGGCGGTCGGTTCGTTTGGGCCGGTAAGGAGGCCGCTGACTTGTACCTCTCTTCTCTATCCATCGAGTTAACTACACCTGTTCGCCGTGCCCAGACCCGGCCAATCATGCTAATACTGCCGCATGATGCACGTGCATCACTCAGAGCGGCCGGGCGTCGGTGCCGCGGGTGTAGTTCCTCTGAGATCAGGCCACGGCCCGCCCCGCTACGACCATTCCTCGTCGGACCCCCGCCGAGCGCCCGGGCCCGGCCGGCCGGCCCCAGTCTTTGAACCCGACTGTGAGCGTGACGTCACGTCATTATGCGGCCCGTTGCCATAGCGACACCAATGGCGGCGCGCAGGCACGCATTTGAGTCAAATAAATAACGGAGGCCATTACTGGTCGGCCCGGGAGGCCGGCCCGGTGAAAGAGGCCCGCTGCTGGCTGTATCAGAGTATGCACTGGCCGCCGAAACGGGCGAGGATGCGGTTGTTGGCCACAGCGGAGGCCGTCACGACCTGACATTGCGGGGAGCTGAGATTGTAGCTCCGTGGTCGGGCTTTTCGATAGGAAGTCTCATTTCCGGGCGAAGAGGCAGTTTGAAAGATGGTAGTCATGGCGTGATGCACACTAATACTGCCGAATCGAGTACAAAGATTGGTAAAAACGAAACATTTTCTTTGGCTATCTAAAAAATCACTCCTCACCAAGGTTTTGGTTTCGTTTATCGTGGATCGACTATCGACTATATTGACTATTGTCAAAAGTTGTGTTAAAATGATCAATAACATGCCAAATATGTATTTTAGTGGTCAAATGAATAATTAAAATAGACAAGCTTTCGACATCACTGTCATCATCAGACCTGATGATGACAGTGATGTCGAAAGCTTGTCTATTTTAATTATTCATTTGACCACTAAAATACATATTTGGCATGTTATTGATCATTTTAACACAACTTTTGACAATAATGTCCATCATGCCAGCCATCCAAATAATAAATATATTGACTATCGTGGGCTTGGTTATTGCCATTATGGTATTAGTAGGAAAGCACAGATCGACACGATGAGTGATTTAAACATGTTTCAAAGACAACATTTTATGAAAATCAATTTCATTTCCATTCTACTGTGAAACACAAGAGCAATGAAATTGAGCCTCTCTAGATTTTGGGCTATAATCCAGCCTTTTTCATATTTCCCTGATTTGATGAAATATATTGGCTGGTGAAAACCATTGAGGACATGCTGGTAATCTGCTCTGGCCTTCTACCTCTACTGGTATGCCAGCACTCGTCTCGGTTCATACGTGGTCCGGACAAGGAGCTGTACTAGTTATATTGATTGGAACCTGAATAATGCCTCATTCTTTCAAAGAACATAGACATTTGGTGTCAGTCTTGAGGCAGTTATTCAATGCGTGATATTTAGAAACAACAGAAATCAAGGCATAACATTAATGTGATTATGTAGGTGTCCTTTGAGTACCATTTGGCATCCCTTTCAGATACGGAAAACGTTATTTCGGCTTAAGTTGGATCAGTGAATTTCTTTCGAACTTTTTTTCAAGGGAAATAATGACACTTTCCCACAAAAAATGGAGTTATCACTTAAAATCGACAAACGAGACCAAAATATATTGTAAATTTATTACATTTTGCATATAAACATCCTACCCAAAGATATTTCAAAATAAAGTTGATAAGCGTTCCACACTTTTAATGACCGGTACTCTCAAGTACTTCGTAACGAATTTCGGTGTTCACCGAAATCCGGTATTGCTTTTTTGACGAAATGGTATGGAAAATATGGCTTCTACTCCGTTTATCGTGATTATGTGCCCTACTGCCCTTAAAAAGGAACAAACATTGAATGAAAAGGCAACCAAATTAGCAGTAAACTTATGCACCCAACGACGGCCTAGTTAGTGGTTCTAACCCTCAATATTTGAAAATTGGTTAATCTATTTTCAACATGAGAATTTTTTTCTCTCTGGCTGTATATAATATTAGGCTTATGATTATCATTAAAAATAAATATTTGTTTTTTTCAGCAACAAAAACTCATTGAACAATTAAAAAATGGCAAGAAATCGGAAGTTCACTTATGCACCCAACGGCGACATATTTAGTGTCAGTGATTTGTTTCATTGACCAATCAGGGACGTTGTCATGCTTCTTGGCGCACTTACTCCATTTCTGGCCCTATGACTTGTTTACAAATCAACATTCAAACCAGATATAGTGATGGATCATATTGTTGTCACCATATATAAGTACATATTTTAAATTTCCCAAAATGTAATTTTCGAAATAAAAAAAGTTGTTATTTCACTTTTAAATTGAGATGCAATCAACTGATGCCATACATGTATAATCAAATAATGCAGATAAATAAATCAAAAGGTCATTATTTCCCTTTAACCCTCGCCCTACGGGAGCTTTTTCACCTTCGCCCTACAGGGGACCTGACAGGCCCCCTGTTAACTTCCAAACCAAGCAACTTGAGCAATGTGGTAAGAACCAACATGTTGCCTGTCATGATAGAAATCTCACAGTATGCGATTTTTAGGTTCCAGGTCAATGGGTGAACTTCCAGGTCAAGTGAATGATCTCGGATCGACCACGTCCAAAAGAGCGATTTTGCTCTGTCTGAAAACCTCAAAATGAGAAATTGATAAATATACATAAAAAGGCATGCTGCTAGACCAGTTATGTCTCAGAAATACAGAAAAGGTTCGTATCTTTGTTCGTATCTTGTTCGTATCTTTTTGTTCGTATCTTGTCAAAAAAAGTCCAAAAAAGTTATTTAGAAAAATGACGTCATGAGTTTCTTACAGTTAGGGAGCCATCACTCAGTCAAAAATAGAGATATTGCTTTGAAATTTGGTTTGGATATTGTCCATACTCAGTTATCTCACATTACATACATTCCGGGTTTTCTAACATTTGTGAAAATTTTGATTTTGTGGTGATTTTTCCTATTTTTTTACAAACAATTAAGGGGTCAAAAACCAGAAATTGAGAAAATCTGAGATTACTATTTTAAAGACAATGCTATTTTGTATCTTTGCTTAATTGCGTTTGCAATTTACTTCAAAACTCTGTTTTATACGATTTATCAAAAATATATATCGTTTTTCCACCAACATGACGTCTTCAAGACATGATTGTCTCCTAAACTAAATAACCAATTTCAATAACAAAAATTACATAATGCGTATAATTGTAAACTCAGCTACTGTCAATTTTAGCAAGATAAACTTTAATAAACTTTAATCTAACACTAAAATTACAGATAAATTTTAGTGTAAAAAGTTATTCAAGAAAAACCTCAGGGGGGGGGGCTATCAGCCCCCCCCCCCCCCCGTAGTGCGAGGGTTAAACAAAAATTATAATAAAAATGTGTCTACAAGATAAAAGAAATGGATGATACAAGAACGAGCAAGATATACCATATAGTGAAAGGTTCTGGAACAGCAGGATCCCATAGTCAAAAACTTATCAGAGGATACAGGAGCTGCAAGATCCCATATCAAATTTGCTTAAAGATTCAGAATCTGCCAGATCCAACATGAATAGGTTGTTCTACCCATAGCTTGGTAGGTAAACGTGCTCGCTCGACTCGTTACCAGCCTGGTAAAGCGAATTGTTCGGGTCAATAAACGTTCAGGCCCGAATCGTACTACATTTTCCCCCTGACTTGGAGACCCGGTGGAAGAGACCGTGGTCAGATGAATTCAGGGGGCGGGGAAGACCATGCCGAGACTTTGCGTCACCTAAAGCTGTTTACTAACTTTTACCGGTGAATATGAATTGTGTGATCGGATCGTACGGATCAGCTTTCTGCTTTCACGCAACATCCCTCTTTGAAGAAGGGCTTTGGTCCAAGAAACTCTTCGAAAAAGGTTCGAAGCAAACTAAAATAAATGTAAATTCGTGACCTGCAATATCTAAAAAATAACAGATATTTATACGCTCTTTAAAAACCAGCAGCTGAAAAACGAAGACCAAGAAGTAAGATCCATTACCACAAAGTTACAATGCTCTTCCTGGATCCCTGTTCCCACACAGAAAACCGTACTCATGATGCAGTATCCTTAGGATTCCGAGAGGGATACCGAGCCACCAATGTTTCGAAGGATTATATACAAGAATAGTACCTGGGATACTGGATGCTAGAATCTGTCGATAAACCTCAATATTAAGGTATAGGATTCGACAAGGCCCCGGATTCGGAACCTGAGAATCCTTGATCTCGGATCTTTTTAGATTCTTGGCACATTTCTGAATTTTACGAATTGTATATGCTTCGAAATTTGCAAAGAACCTGGAAGAGATTCTAAGTTAATTTAAGAACACGCAAATATTTTCTTAGAAAACTTATAAAATATATGTCCATTTTTGTGCTGCAGTGTAGACTCCATGAATTACACTGTACAAGACAGTTTTTCGATGATAATATATATATATATATATATATATATATATATATATATATATATATATATATATATATATATATATATATATTCAATTGTAATTTAAGTGCAGCATTTTCAGATTATTCTTAAATATTTACTGTGAAACAAACAAAGGTAGGTAAGAACATTTAAAAGTCAAACCCACCTGAAAGTCAGATCCAGCTTGAAACAAAGCCATCTCAGTCACAAAACCGCTCCGTACCTTTGTCACACCCCTTCTCTCCGTCTGTCTGTCCGTCCTTCTGTCTGTCCGTCCGTCCGTCACCTCGATCACAGTCCACATGGCGACACGGACGACTCATCCTTCCGCCTGGACCACACAGATGACTAAATAACATTCCCACACTGCCCGTTCCCATGCGGTACCCCTCTGTTCCCACCCGAGACCCCAGCGGCGCCCTCGCTTCCCCGTACCACTGACCACCGAATGTCTGGCCTCTGTATACATCTGAATAGGCCTGGCAATCACACCCTCATTTGATACGCGACCGCCGCCGCCGCTCAGAGCCGGAAGTTGCGAGAAATCTCGTTCTCCATTCCCACCACGCATACCGGTGGCACAGTATGGTGTTCTGCGGCGGTTTGCCAGTGTCTGTGTGGCGTTCTGTGGCGGCTATCCGGGGGTCTGTGCAGTGTATTCTGAGGGTGGAACTTCGCTGCGTCTGCGTGGGAGCCTGTCCTGTGTATGCCGTCTGGCTGTGGTGGCTGCAGTTCGTCTAGCTAAGGCGGCTGTGTGTAACTGAGGTTGTAATGTCGTCTGGCTGAGGCGGATGTGTGTGTAACTGAGGTTGTAATGTCGTCTGGCTGAGGCGGCTGTGTGTGTAACTGAGCCTGTGTGTACCCCTCAGCGTGAGAGCGCGGGCCGCCGCGATGCCTGTGTCGCACCGCCCGGGGCCGGCGGCGGCGGCGGCGGCGGCGGTCGAGGCAGCGCTGACTGACTGACTGTAGGCTGTAAATCAGAGTCGGCCAGTCGTCCGCTACGCCACGCCAGCCAGGCCGGATGATTTACACCAGCCCTGGTGAATTTACCACCGCCGAGACGGGCCGGACCGCGCACGCCGCGTGCATATCGTTAGAGAGACTCTGGTGCGGCCCGAAGCCGCCACTGCCTGGTCATGCTGAGTCCTAGTGAAGGCAGAGGTCTCGGTGTGGTCGCGATGTTGAAGGGGAACTCGGGCAGCCTGGGTGGTCGATGTCAGGTGGTTTGGAAGCAGTGGTCAGCCTTCGTTACTGTGGTTAGCAGAAGATTGGTACGAAGCTATGAGACTTGCACAGAGCCTAGTCAAGGCGGTTTTCGCGGTGAGAGCGTTTAAAGATTCCGGTCGTTTTGGTCAATGTGCAATCTCATTATTTCAGTGTGTTGGCATGCTATGGTCACGCTTCGCTGAGCGGAGATATGCATGTGTACTGTACGCCCTGGAATTAAGCATTTCGTGATGTAAATCCAAATTACAATTTCGCATGGCACGCTAATGACATTACGTGATTGGCAGATCGATAATTGGTATTGCCGGAGTTGATGAATAGATTGTTCCTTGCCTGCTACAAACATACATGCATCATTTGTCTTGGATTGACGGATCAGTAATTATTATTGCAATTTGCAAAATTTGATGCATTGCTTGTGTCTTCCTGCTATGAACATGCATGCACATTTTTTTTTATCCCAGTATAAATAAACATTTTCGCACAAAAATGAGATTAAGTGCATTATGTTATCACTTTTTGAAAGCTGGGCAAGACAAGACAACAAGAAGGGTGTCAAAAAGAGCAAGCATGCCAGCTCATGCAAAATGTTCCCGATAATTTAATCAATCACGCACAACAACATAAATAAATCAATCACAATCACTATATCACGTAAATGAATGTTAATTTTATGCAGGTTGATCGTGCACGCTAAACCTACATTGCATATATTGTTATGCATTTATCTCTCATAGAAAACAGATGTGCATCGTTCAGCGGGAAGTGTCAAGATGGTCCTTTCTAAGGTAAGTATGTGTTTTTTGCTTTAGTGATGAAGTGCCGTTGAAAAGGGCACAGCCGATTTTATCGAATTATAAAAAAGACGTCATGCACACTTACATTGCTATTGCTATTACATTTATTATATTGTTGCCTTGCATTGCTACATATGCTATAATATTTGAAGGAATAAGTAGGCTGAACAAAGATCTTAGTTTTTTATGATTAAATATATGTATAATATCACCAACTGAAATGAATAAATCAACAGTCCATTTACTGCAATATATATATATATGTAAATCCGTACATCGACAAAGTAACAGCAAAATGCTGTTTTCATATTCACAATTAAGAAAGCCATTCAGTTTATTGGTGTCTTCTCACAAACGCCACAGACGAAAAGCTTAAAAGAAAAAAGACTCATTTTGGCAAAATGAGAAGTAGGTAAATCATGTAACAAATAACACAAAATGGCATAGTCAAAAATGTTCCATAGATTTGTGAATTTCTAAGTTAGATGACGCAGTTGTATAAGTACGATTCAATCACCCCAGAGCCACGCTCGTGTAAAACGAAGTTCTATCCTTCAAGGCGAATGGTTTTCTTTCTGTCTGATGATATGACATTAAGTGTCATCTAGCTACAATTTTGCAGATTATTGTGGTAGACGTTGAGTGAGACATTCGCTAGATAAATTAGGAATAAATTAGGAAACGGACGATTTTTAATTAAAAGCAAATAGTCAGTTAAAATGCAAACAAAAATGAAATACAAATCCACACACAAAAGCCGAACATAATATCGCATCAATATGTTGTTGCGGCCATTCTTGATAATACATCGGCGAATTAATTGACAGAGCTGTCAATCCAATGACAGCTCTGTGCCACATGACCATCCAACACGATAAGACTTATTAGCTTTAGTAGCGTTTTAAAAATATTAGCTTTTAAGACACATTAGCACTCTGGACCTCTATCTATAAATATTTTATGGCGCTGATAGCATTACAATGACTCTTTGCAAATGGACATTCAGAAAAGAAATTGCTACTCGCCTGACGAGAAACAAAAAGGTACACCAAGACTTAAGAATAGGTATTTCAAAAACACGTGACTACACTTCCTCTGGTTTAGGACCAGCTCAAGCAATAACGCGTTTTGCTTTATTGCATCACATATGCAATGCCAAGTCAGATATAGTCAATGTTATGCCATGCTCATGTCATATATTGCCAGTGCCAGTGGTATAAGCATACCAAATACAAATACCAGTAAAACGCCTTTTTGGGGCGATGACCGAGCGGGCGCGCACTGGTAAAGCTAAAACAGGTTTGAAATATGAAACGGTACGGGAGCACACGTGGTAGTCCTTTTGGTCCTTTTAGTCCTCCATAAAATTGTCAGGCCTCCATGCATACCAACATAAAAATTAAGTTTTATTAAATTGTACATGATCTTCTTTCTCGAATCCACCAAAAGGGAGCACGTCCTGAGCGGCTGCATGCTTTAGCGTATAAAAAAAAAACGAATGCTTAGATAAATCAAGCCATTTTTGATCAATAATTATTTTTGTTCGTTTTGACGTCTGCGGGTGTCACGCGCTATGGTACCACCCCTATCAGAACGCACTATAACAAAATAAGAATTGATTTGATGATCCTACCCAATGATGAAAACCCGATCTCAATCGGAGCAGTGGTTGCAAAGTTATTACCTTCCGAAAAAGCGTCTGTATGGCCGGGTCGGGCCGGGTCGGGCCGGGTCGGGTCGGGACAAATGTAAATTTGTCTAGTAAGTTGACGAGAAACCTCACGGGCGATTCGCGCCCGCTCGGTAATAATTAAAAAGCGACTCTAAAATGAAGCTCTTAAATAGTGCTAAACAAAAAGTTACAATCGATAATTCATCAGAGGTATGATGATTTTATTGTACGCTGCTGTAAGTTAATGTGATATTTTTTCGGACCTAGCTGTCAATAGCTCCGAAGTTCTTTTTGCAATTTCAACACAAAATGTGTTTTTAAGAAACTTGGCATTAACGCTGAAGAGTGTTGGGCTAGTATAACATATAAAACAGAAGGGTTACTAAGGATTCGATTGCTTGAAATAAGCCATATTTTCGTCCCTAATAATTATTTTCTGGTGCTGCTTGCACTGTTAAAATTAACATTGCAACTTCGATGCCTAAAGCAATACGCATCAACTGCCAGTTAAATCAGCTTTTTGAGCAGCGAATCCTACTTTCAAACGATGCAGAAGCCAAACTTCATAATTCAGTCAAACTGTAACATTGATATCTACAATTCAGGCAAAACTAGACTCAGTAGTGTCAAATATATTCAACGAAATCCATGAATATGCTACGTGATGTTTGAAAAATAGCTCGTATTTTAGCCTGCGAAAGCCTCACTATAAAGTGCATTGCTGAAATACGTCGCATAGTGTTTAGTTTTTTTAAAGTTTGGAGCATAGTAAAAATCAAATGGAGCATTAAATACACAAATCTACGAGGCGCGACAATTACGAAGATTGCATATGGTCGTAACATTTGAACCCTTTTCTAAAATCACCTCACACCCTGCCCAAACTGGCTCATACCACGCAGCCCACCCCACCAGCAACATTATCGCAGCGCCACGCCAAACCAGCGCACAGCCCGACTTCAAAACCAAACCACCACGAACCACGCACACTCCTGCTGAAGTTCACTCACCTGTTCAGCAGATCCTGACCGGATATCCGCCTCAGGATCGGAGTTTGTGACGAGCAGATCGGGCGGCGGCGGGCGGCGGGCGGCGTCGGACGCCATTGCTGGTATACCAGGGCCGGTGCCCCCGACCGACCGGCCGGCGCGGGCCCGGCAGGCACTCCCGCCACCGCCATTTTCCTCTTTGTGTCCGGCCCGGGTCGGCTTCCACGGGTCAGTGGCCCCACCGCCGAAAACGGAGGGGAGCAGAATCCGGGCCCATGGGTAGAGGTGTGTGAGTGTGTCGTGTGCGTTTCGGGTATGTTGTTTGAACGATATGGGGATTCGAAATGGGGAGTTGCGCTCTCTTCAGTGGCCAGACGCTTTGGTGGATGGTAAGTTTTTACATGTGAGTCTGGCAAGCCGGATTCAAATTTCAGTTGAAAGAAATGATAGGCTAGTTGATGTAATACTATTGTAGTATGCATGCATAAGGACGGCATTTTGATTTATTTAGCATAGCTTTGCTGGGACCAATGTTTAGAAAGCTTAGAAAGTATTACCAATAAGATGCAAACGGCTTTTTGACAAGCAGGTCGGCCACAGGTCTAGGAGCAGGTTCTAGGCCACATATTATACTTGCTTAATTTTGTCGCTTTGCTTATTTCAAAGAATAGCATTACTGTGGAAATAATGTAACTGTGAATAAGTTATTGCTCTGAATTTCATGATCAATGCAGGACATATCAGTGTCTTTATCCATCCAGCTGATGCATACAGTTCGACGGATTCAACATAAACACCTATCATATAAACTATATGGAATTAACTGAATTCGACCAATATCTTCGTATTGGAGCGAAACAACGTTTTAAGCAAGATATATGTGTAGAAAGTACACCATGTGTATGCAACCTCGAACGCTCGCAATGCTTGCTACGCCAATCAACTTCGAAACTGCATCTTATCCCCTCAACAGAACAAAACTATATTGACATATTTTCTTCTCAAGACTGCATTGAAAGGTAAATGTATTTAATTGTTCAAAAGAACTAGCAAAAGAGCACCCAAAACTTTACTGCGCTAGGCACAGTCCGAAGAAAGTAGAACAACCTACTTTTACGCCTTTTACCGAAGCAAAGGAGAACACACGTTGTCTATTCTTCGTAAACAAAACCGCCTGCTTTGAGTCGGCTTTGACAAGCTACCCAGAGGCCGTGTACCATTTTCCAACGCCTGCTGGCAAGATTTCCTTTTTGTTCGCATGGCCGAGATGGCAAATCAATCATCGCAACACGGTCATTTGTGAATTAATTAGTGGAACGGACCGATTATAATTCCACCTCCATCGCCATAAACCAAAAGTACCGCTGCAGCTCCGACACTAATGCATTCCAAAACAAGAAAAACAAGAGCATGTATCACAGCGTGCATTAATACCCCAGACACAAAAACTCAGCTGCATGATTTCAATGCAGCGTCGACCCCGGCACGGTGCTGTGCCAGGTATTACCTGACTGGGAGGCCGGAGATAGCGTCCCGTCTCCTCTACCTCTCTCTCTCTCTCTCTTCTCCTCTACCCGGGGATCCGACCCGCCTCCGCCAGCCGGCCGGGAGGTCCAAACATGGCCGACCGGCGCGGCGCCGCGGCCCGGCTCAGGGCGGGTCACGTGAGAGGCAGGAGCTGCTCAGTGCTTAGGGCCTGTCAGGGCTGAGGCCGGGGCAGCCCAGGGGCGGGTCAGGGGCGGGTCACGTGAGAGGCAGGAGCTGTTCAGGGGCGGATCACGTGAGAAACAGGAGCTGTTCAGGGGCGGGTCACGTGAGAAACAGGAGCTGCTCAGGGGCGGGTCACGTGAGAAACAGGAGCTGCTCAGGGGCGGGTCACGTGAGAAACATGAGCTGTTCAGGGGCGGGTCACGTGAGAGGCAGGAGCTGCTCAGGGGTGGGTCACGTGAGAAACAGGAGCTGTTCAGGGGCGGGTCACGTGAGAAACAGGAGCTGCTCAGGGGCGGGTCACGTGAGAAACAGGAGCTGTTCAGGGGCGAGTCACGTGGGAGGCAGGAGCTGTTCAGGGGCGGGTCACGTGAGAGGCAGGAGCTGTTCAGGGGCGGTCAGGTGAGAGGCTAGCGCCGTTCAGGAACCGCTCAGGACGAGAATGATAGAGAACTATTGTGGCTGCATGATGGGACGCGTCGTTTGCTTTACAAAACAAGGAAATGGATACAGATCGACAGATACACGTTTTCTCGAAAGGCTATGAGAGGAAATAAAGCATGACAATGATAAGTCTAATATAGAAATGAAAAGTTTAATATCAAAATGGATTAAAGATATATGTTGACCACCAGCAATACGAAATAAAATCGTGTTGTTACGAAGCTAACTGTAAGCCTGGACATAAACTATTCCCTAGAAATATAGGTACTTGGAACCACCAACTTTTAGTTGACCAAGGCTCAAATGTTTGCAGCGCAAACATAACTCACGAGAAATCATAAATGCAAGTTGCAATTATGAAACCCGTACGGTTGCAATGAAACTGACATATGATTTTCGAACATACACGCCTGCTTAAATGTACCAGTTATTTTCCCATCAGCACATAATACCATTGGAAGCAGTTTAAGCCCCATAGCATTGGCGCACATCCACTACTGCTTCCATGAATACTGGAACTGTGCTTCCAAGTAAATCGTCTTCGTTAAGAGTCCAAAACGTTTAGGCTAAGACATAAAATGTGTATGATAGGGTTTCCTACGGACGTTGGAATTGCGGCTGCATAGTGGGTGTGCAAGTGCTAAGGTGACTCACGCCCACCAAACTGCCCTCGTCTGAGCAGCCTTTTTACAAATAAGGTCGTGCAGCCCCTTTGCAGCCCTGTGGTGCGTACTTTGCAGCCCTGTCGTGTCGCTGCAGTGTATTAAACGCACGTCTTATTTTCCCGTGTAGTTCGTCAATGATTAACATGAATTAACATTAGCATGCCAGTAACAATTTCATTACACACGTCCTCCATACACATGAAGAGCATTGGAAGAGACAAAAGACATACAAATAGCAAGCTTCTCTTAAAATGGTTCATGGTGACAATGCTGCCTTCGTAGATATTTCTTCGAGGCTGGAATTTCTCCTTTTAACATGGTAATGCCTCCAAATAGAAAAAAGGTCATACGCATACAACGGCAACTACACTGCTGTTGAGTTGATACCAAAACAAGGGAACAAATTCATAGAATTGCTAGAAGACTAAACATTTTGTCTCGCATGTTTTCGAACGTTAATCCCCGTCCTGGTCCTTGCCAAGCTCACATTACATTCTGTCCTGCCGTTCCCTGTGGCATCTCTGACACTCCTCACATTGTGCCCACAGTGCCACAGTAGGCCCTCCTCAGGAGCCGGGTGGTCGCCTGTGTCTGACCATCATGTCCTGGCAGCGGCTGCTGCTGCTGCTGTTACTGTCCACTGCGGCCCGGTGGCTGCAAGCTGCAGGACCTGCAGGGTCCAGCGGTGGGTGACGCAGGGGTCTGGCCGTGCTGCAGGGGCCGGATCGTGCTGCAGGGGTCTGACGGTGACGTAGGGCATGACGGTGCCGCGGGGCCTGCGTGGGTGACCGCGGGTGCCGGCGGGACGCGGAGTGTCGTGGAATCGCCACCAAGGCCGCCGGGCTGCCCCGCTGGACAGGAAATGGCGTCGCTCCGTCACGGCTAATCAGGGGGCCTGGCTCGCCCGCCCCGCCGCCGCCGCGCATCGCATGCCACGCCTGTTTACTTCCAAAACTGATGAAGCAATATCGATAAATCAATCCTTCTGACGGCCTAATTTACGGCTGTGCCGGTAATTTTTACGAGCGTGTTCTTTTCCCCGGCCATAAATATGGCTGTCTGCGTGTGTACGGCTCGGCGCTTTTGTCTATGGAGGGACATCTGTGATGTTGCCTGTGCCCGAGCTGCGACCCGCGACGGCGACATTCTTTGTCGGCCCTTTGTGCCATTACCTCTTGCCGGCCCTAAATGCCTCCTGCATATGCATTCGCTAAGTGCTTGCTGCCATAAATCTATTGTGGATGCACCTCGGTGTCCGGCGTATACCGAGGCGCTTGTGGAAGGCTTGCTACCAACGCGGCGTCCAGTGGGCTCAGGGTTTACCATGACCAGCTCAAGTCCGCCTTGTGAGCCTCTTCTCACACGGGTCTGCTATTTCCAGGACACGGATCCCGGCTGTGACGACCAGAGGATTCCCGGATCGGGCTCTGTAAGCCGGAGATGGGCCCAATTGTTCGGTCTCGCCGCACGCCAGCTGCAGAGGAGGAGGGAGAGTCACCCTGCCACCGGCGGACGAGCCTCGCCAAGATTAGATGGAGAGAGCGCCTCCCTCCCAGCCCGAGCTCCCTGTTTTACTGCGCAAAAAATGACAGCGGTGACAAGACGCCAGTCCCGCGCGCCGCTCCCCAATGACATTTTATGGCGTCTCGTATAGTAATTCGCTTTTTCATCCGGATGGAATTTTTATCAACCCTTTCAGCTGCTGTCGTAGATGCTGATGAAAAAGGAGAGCGACCGTCCCCGGTGTACCACATCTCCACAGAGGAGGCACAGGCAGAATTACAATGTTGTCCGCAGATTTACGACCCTTCTGAAATTTAAATTGGATTTGGAATTAAGCTGCTTCAGAACATGTTGACGTGGGAGATCAAATGTCGGATACAGCCGGGCCGCCATATTGAACTTTGTATTCGTTGTGTGACTAAGGACATGGGAAATATACATAATACAATCTTTGTTTTAAAAAAAATGTGATTTCTACCATGAGCATATCATGATATTCAATAAATATGAGATGACGACACGAAGAAATAGGATGGAAACATCGCTAAAATGATTACAATAAGTCATGACACAGCCATGTAGCGTCGAAAATGCTTCCCAAAAATGATAGATTGGATATAAGCTGAGACATTTTAATAAAGGATATCCCCATAGAAGTTTCCTTATTTTTAAAGCATAGTTTTAGAAGTGAAGGATTTGCTTACTAGATTATTATTTGGTTTATATCATCCTTCGGTGTCTATTGAATCGTGACAGAACACGACAATTCAATTTACGTTTCACAAAAACATCAGTTTTGAGCTGAGATTGTCAAACCAAAGACAAAAAGTTGCAATTTTGTATGTTGAAACAATGCCTTTTAAAATGAAGTTGTAAGTAGCACAGAAATATAACATTGAAAGACGAAATAAATATGTGTCGATGAACATTATACTTCAATCTATCACACAACATGAGTCGTTGTCAATCCTGCACTAACTCCTGGTTAGCTGGTTAGATTGCACAGTAGCTGCTAGAGGTAACGATCGACGAAAAACCACAGGGGCTGTAAAATCCAGCCAGAGGTCAGCCTCTCGTCTCAGGAAATTGAGGTGCTCTGTGAGGAAGCCTGTAGGTGAGTACCGACCAACTCAGTGAGCCGCTCCTGAACATGACTTATGACCTGGTAAGCAAGCAGTATTGGAGACTCAGACAAGTGGGATAAATGTAAGGAAGTAAATCATTACATTTCACTGACCATAGTTCCGCTGCAGATCCAGCTTTCAAGAAGCAAATACAATCTGATATTGAGCCAGACTCTTAAAGTCAGACTCTGAATTCACCTTTTGATATACTTTTCTGCATTATCTTATGTATCGTGTATGGTATCAAATTGATCGAGTCTCAATTAACTTTTTATCGCAACTTGTTCTATTTCTAAAATTATTTGTGGGGAAATTTAACAAACAAGTACATATACTTCTTTCGGAGTTCATGATCGGTGTTCTTATTTCACTATTTGGAAGCGCGCGACATATCTGGCGCTTTTCTTTCTTTTGATAACGTCTCTGATTGGTCCCTGAAACAAATCACCGACACTAAATAGGTCGTCGTTGCGTGCCCAAGTGAACTTCCGATTTCATTGCCAGTTTTGTAATTGTTCTTTGATTTGTTTTATCTAAATGATTATGTTTCATGTAAAGCTAAAGCATAGTGTAGTATACAGCCAGAGACAAAACTATACAAACCACCTAATGTAGAACAAGTGATTGGAAGGCCTTATTTTAATCTAAAAAATCATATTTTGAAACTTATTTTAAGCTAAAAAACGAATAATTACCCGACGTGTCGCGTTTATTGCTTAGTCAATGGGCAAAATACAGGATAGATATGATTTCGGCGACATAACACATGTATCAAAAGTCATCCAAAATTATTACACAATTTTACAGAAACATCTTCCATCATGAAGACTCTCATATACTTCCAATCGATCGATAGCGTTTCTTCTTAAGCTTCAGTATATCTTTGGTTTTCCTCCTTTATTCGTTCAGCTATGCTGTTGTGAATCTGAAAAAAAATCCTGGTGATACATTAGTCACCTTCTCCGTCTGGATGTATGCGGCTTCAACTAACCATCGTTGTATTTTTGTTAAGTTAGTGTGCAATGCTTGAGCTTCGCTCCATTTAGCTCCATTTCTCTATTACGGTGAAACAGGGAGGGGACTAAAAACACGCGTTCAAGAGCACAAAAACGACTTACGCAATCACAGGACAACAAAAGCCATTGTGCTTCATGCCGATCAAGAAGGACACCTACCTAAATGGAGCGAAGCCCAAGCATTGCACACTAACTTAACAAAAATACAACGATGGTTAGTTGAAGCCACATACATCCAGACGGAGAAGGTGACTAATGTATCACCAGGATTTTTTTCCAGATTCACAACAGCATAGCTGAACGATTAAAGGAGGAACCCAAAGATATACTGAAGCTTAAGAAGAAACGCTATCGATCGATTGGAAGTATATGAGAGTCTTCATGATGGAAGATGTTTCTGTAAAATTGAGTAATCATTTTGGATGACTTTTTGATACATGTATTATGTCGCCGAAATCATATCTATCCTGTATTTTGCCATTGACTAAGCAATAAACGCGACACGTCGGGTAATTATTAGTTTTTTAGCTTAAAATAAGTTTCAAAATATGAATTTTTAGATTAAAATAAGGCCTTCCAATCACTTGTTCTACATTTGTCACATAAATACTCTTAAACCATCTAATGTTGAAAACAAATGAACCAATTTTCAAAATTGAGGGTCGCAACTACTAACTAGGCCGTCGTAGCGTGACCGAAGTTAGCTGCTGATGTGGTTACCTTATTACTCAATGTTTTTGTATTGTTAAGGATAGTAGGGCACATAATCATGATATACAGAGTGCAAGAAATATTTGCTATACAATTTTTTCAAAAAAAAAATACGAGAATAGCCCGGAATTCGAAATTCGTTACCAAGTACTTGTAAGTAGGTACTGTTCGTTATACGCGTGAATCGCTTATCAACTTTGGCTTGAAATATATATCGGTAGGAATTGTTATATGCGAAATGTGATAAATTTACAATATATTTTGGTCTCGTCTATCGATTTCAAGTAATAACTTCATTGTTGGTGGAAAAGGGTGAATATTTCCCTTTAAAGACAAATTCCAAGGAAACGTGATCTCAGTAATCACAATTCTCAAATGAAGCAAAAGACCGTCTACATTCGTATTTTCGCATTCAAAGGCGACGCTTTTCCCTCCACCCAGACGCGACTTGGTGTAGAGGGTGAGCCCCTTCGTTTTCAAACAACTTATCATTTTCGGCCATTCGGCGCGGTTGTAAAGCTCAGTCGGGCGAAGATTATTGCGCCGCTTGCGATAAACTCAAACGAACATTGACAGGAAAAATTTAACTTATTTCTAGGTAGCCGGATTTATAGCCTCAATCTATTCGTACCGGAGACAGCCTGCCCGAGGCAGCGATCATAAAATCAGAGTCCCACTCGACGTGCGCTATTCTGTTCAGGAATCGCGTTTCAGGCCGCCTGTAGTGTACAAGGGTACACTATGCTTATTCAGTACCGCCTGAAAATGGATCTTAGGCCCTTCGTTCTCTCCAATCTTTGCACCAATGGCCAATTTCATATCGATATTTTTGCTTGTGTATACTAACGCCGAGAAGACCAACGAATGAATAAACTCACATCGTCCACGTTCAAAGAAAAGGTGCAATATTTCGCTTTCGTCGCTATTTGTGTCACACTGGGGCGGCCAAACAGCAGAAACACCTACTGTGTTGAAAGCGTGGACCGAATGTCGCTAACGTCTGAACAAGTGAGCCGATAGCGAATACTGGTAGAAAATGTGATTTTGTCGAGCGCACTGCAATAGTAAGAGCGCAGAAAAATGAGTTGTATTTCTGGCCGGTATCAGACCGATGAAATGGAATCTTTTGTTTGCTTATATATTGTTAGATTTTTAACTGGTTTTTTTTTATGTATGACCGCATATTTACACCTACACGGATTGATCACTAGGTAAAGAAAGTTGTGACAGAAAACTAGCAGTACACGCAGTTGAACACCTAACGTTTGCTGCGGAATTCCCAATATCAGTGTTCACAAGAAATGTTTGTGTGGCACATCTTTTGAGCCCTGCCTGAGGCGGCGAGTACGCAGAAAAAGTGTGGTGTTATGTGGTGTTATCAACTTAAATGTTGTGTTGTATTGTGAATGATGCTGCTCTCTGCGCAGTTCGGTGTTCCATTAATGCTTGCATTCATACGAGCTGCGCCATCTCATGTCTTTCAGCAGCGACATGCGGCACAGAACGCCTCTCAGCCTCAGTCCGCGTCAAACTTGCCCCTCAGCCTCAGTCCGCGCCAAACACGCCTCTCAGCCTCAGTCCGCGCCAAACACGCCTCTCAGCCTCAGTCCGCGCCAAACACGCCTCTCAGCCTCAGTCCGCGCCAAACACGCCTCTCCGCCTCAGTCCGCGCCAAACACGCCTCTCAGCCTCAGTCCGCGCCAAACACGCCTCTCAGCCTCAGTCCGCGCCAAACACGCCTCTCCGCCTCAGTCCGCGTCAAACACGCCTCTCAGCCTCAGTCCGCGCCAAACACGCCTCTCAGCCTCAGTCCGCGCCAAACACGCCTCTCCGCCTCAGTCCGCGCCAAACACGCCCCTCAGCCTCAGTCCGCGCCAAACACGCCCCTCAGCCTCAGTCCGCGCCAAACACGCCTCTCAGCCTCAGTCCGCGCCAAACACGCCTCTCCGCCTCAGTCCGCGCCAAACACGCCTCTCAGCCTCAGTCCGCGCCAAACACGCCCCTCAGCCTCAGTCCGCGCCAAACACGCCCCTCAGCCTCAGTCCGCGCCAAACACGCCCCTCAGTCTCAGTCCGCGCCAAACACGCCTCTCAGCCTCAGTCCGCGCCAAACACGCCTCTCCGCCTCAGTCCGCGCCAAACACGCCTCTCAGCCTCAGTCCGCGCCAAACACGCCTCTCAGCCTCAGTCCGCGCCAAACACGCCTCTCCGCCTCAGTCCGCGTCAAACACGCCTCTCAGCCTCAGTCCGCGCCAAACACGCCTCTCAGCCTCAGTCCGCGCCAAACACGCCTCTCCGCCTCAGTCCGCGCCAAACACGCCCCTCAGCCTCAGTCCGCGCCAAACACGCCCCTCAGCCTCAGTCCGCGCCAAACACGCCCCTCAGCCTCAGTCCGCGCCAAACACGCCCCTCAGCCTCAGTCCGCGCCAAACACGCCCCTCAGCCTCAGTCCGCGCCAAACACGCCCCTCAGCCTCAATCCGCGCCAAACACGCCTCTCAGCCTCAGTCCGCGCCAAACACGCCTCTCAGCCTCAGCCAGCGCCGCAACACGCCTCTCCGCCAGTCAGACTCCAGCCGAGTCCATTACGAAGCCATTCGAAACGGATCCGGCGCGCATTGAGCGCCGGTTTTTGTGTGTCGACAATGGTGGCGCACCGGGCCGCCTGCGCCGCGTCGTTTCTCAGCAGCGCCTGCGTCGCGGCCGCAGCAGGAACAGCGTTTTTCTCGCCTCCCGGCGTGATTTATCCGATAAAAACGCATTGGGCATGGGTGGGCTGGTGCAAGGAAATAGGCAGATGGTGAGAGTGGAATATATTGGGCTGTTGCCGGCCGTCAGCCGTTGTCGGTTCAAAAGCCGGAGGCGGCGGAGGAGGCGGCGGCGGCTCGACGTGGTGGCGGCGGAGGAGGCGGCGGCGGCTCGGCGTGGCGGCGGCGGAGGAGGTGGCGGCGGCTCGGCGTGGTGGCGGCGGAGGAGGTGGCGGCGGCTCGGCGTGGTGGCGGCGGAGGAGGTGGCGGCGGCTCGGCGTGGCGGCGGCGGAGGAGGTGGCGGCGGCTCGGCGTGGTGGCGGCGGAGGAGGTGGCGGCGGCTCGGCGTGGCGGCGGCTCGGCACAGCATTGAAGGAGCGGTGGCGGGCTGCGTGCTGTCCGATAGACCCCCGGCTGAGCTTTCTCCACCGGCGCAGGATACAGTCCGGCCTCCCGCTGCGCTGGCTGAGAGAGGAGAGATGGGGAGGGCTCAGACATTCCTCGGCGGCTATACTGAGTCAGCTCCTGAGTCAGAGAGAGTCGGAGTCGGCTGCACTGTAGAAGGATGCACTTCACATTCCTCCATGGGCGTGTTTGACTCCAGACAGCTGTCCGTTTGCCGCATTTATGCGAGAGATCCAAACAATCGCTTACCTAAATCTGGCCACTCCCCTTTTCTCTCATGGAGCACAGACTTGCACATAAATATCTCCAATGTATTATTTTTGCCGCTGTGTTTCTCCTTCAGACTACAACTCAGACATTTTAACTAAAAGTATTTGTCTAACGCGAAATCAGAAAATACAAAAATATGTGTGACGTGTTGCATTTCTAACTGAGCCACCGCCTAGACAAAATTACAATTTGTGTCCAGTCTGCATCTCGGAACATAGTCCGAGCGCATGGAGCGTCGCAGCGCTCCGGCACGGTCACAATAACATGCAGCTATTCAAGGTGCATGCCACTGTGCTTAATATTTGGCCGAAATCCATTGCGCCAAATTCTCGTTGGACAAATCGATATATAGGTCCCATCTTTGTGACTATTATTGAGTAAGAGTATACAGCTGATGCATATATGCAGCACCGTCAGGCGTTGCCTGATATTGGCCTCTCGCCTGCACCCACGAGCAGCGATGGCGCCGGCTAAATTGATCGAGCCTCGCCACGCGACGGGCTGGCGTCGGCCGGGGTCACGCAGGTCACCCATCGTGCGGCGTCGGGCGCGGTTTCCGTGCAGCGTGAGGTTCGTACATCGCCCGCCCGGGGCAGACGGCCGCCCACCATGTCTGGTCCGCCGCAGCTGACAATCCTTCCTCCGCTGGTCCGCCCATCCCGGCCTGTCTGACCCGGCCGGACCAACGAGCCCTTTGACCCGCCCGTGACCAGCCCATCCTCCGATCGAAGACCCGGCGTTTTTTTCTGTTATTAAGCTGCCGATACAATGGCTAACAAGCGGCGGTGGGCTCCGGCCTGCGTTGTACCGGCTCCAGACCGGGGCACGCGGAACAGCGAGGGCAATACGTTTTTTTGCGGTTGTATAGTTAAATGTATAGATGAGCCACAGTAAACCGATACATCATGTGTCGGGGAGTGTGGCTAGACTGTGGTGGACGACGTGGTCCGACACGGTGACCCACAAACGTAGAGACGGAAGTTCGGACACCTCTCGGCATCCGTCAAACCTCCGTCGTCTTTTCCTGGGTGTCGACCGCTCCCGCCGCCACCACCGCTCCGCCGCCCCAGCCGCCGCCGCCACCACCGCCGCCGCCGCCGCCATCTTGGAAAAGGTGAGGCCAGCTGTCAGCGCCGGGCTTTTTCGGCTCATTAGCTGGCGTGAACCGGATGTATGCTAATGCAGCCGAATTTGCGTGTCTCCTAAATAATGGATCGAGCTAACAGGCCCGTCGGGCTGTCGGGTGTCACGGACAGCTGCGACCGGCGGCCATGGCTGACACCCGGTCACGAGAGCTCCCTCCCCGGTCTCTGGTGCGGACCGCGCCCGCTGCTGGGTTCGGGGGGGGGGTTGAAGTCCGGGTTGGCATTGTTCTCGGAACGCTGCGTGGCCGCCGTGTTCGCTCAATATCGAATTAGTGACGTTAGACACGGATGAACGCCGTATTATCAGTCGGGTGTGGTGATCGAGCATTGTATGGCGAAACAAAGCAACTTTTTGTAAAATGTCTGTCACTTTGAATAGTTTATTTTGCTTAATTAAATTTGCCCTGAAGTACATTCATCTCTTCACTGCACCTCATTATAATCATAAGCACCGAATTTTCACTGCAGAAAAATGACGAAATATTGTGTAGTAATAGGCTCCATTTCCAGGAATCGTTTCGTTTGTCAAATGTGATAATGCTCATTTACTGATTGGCTCTGAATACCGATATGTTTTAAGAGATATTAGAAAAAGATGATTTTGCAAGGCCATGTAGAAAATGGAGAAAGGTGAAGCAATTCAGACATTTCTGAAGCAAGAGAAGACCGACTCTTCCAATTCACTGTAGTAAATTGTAATAACTAATTATATCGTACATATTCTGTACTTACAGGTTACTTATAGGTATTAGGTAGTAGTATTAGGTAGTAGTTACTTATAGGTAGTAGGTATAGGTACTTATAGGTAAATACTGCATGTCTTACCTGGATTTTTGAATGTTTATATTTATTGAGTGGGTCTTTATGAAAAGCATTTGTGTTTGAGTGCAGAAAATGTGTGTGAGCATCCGTTTGCATTATCACAAAGCAATTCATGCTTCCTCCGTCTTCGCCCGGCTTGTTTTTCCCACCTGCTTATACATGCCATACCGTGACAAAGGAAACTGTTCACCTTTAAAAAGCTTAGAAATGATTGAGAGAAGCTAGAAATGAATTATCATGTTACTAGTAAACCATACAAATATATATGGACGCGGAAAAGCAAATTATAATGTCAGTAATTTGGTACGAATTCAGCCTTTTTCATCTGAATGGAGTGAATTGATGCGAAATCAGATTGCTAAGAAGCACGCAATGTCATCGTGACATCACCTGCACGCACGTGACGTATAATATCACTAAGAATATTGGTGATGAGAAAAGTGTTTTATAGACAATTTTAGCAACAATCACGATATATACCCCACAAAGTTAATTCGTGCAATCAAGGGAATAAGGTACTGAAACAGCATGTTCTTGTCCAGCGCTTTATATTGCAATGCTTATAAGACTTATTATCAAAGCAATACGTCATCGTTGCTTTTGCAGATCAACAAATCAGCCAATCAGCGATGGGAGATACGATGCCCACTCTTTCCGGCTTCTAGGACTCCGGTGAGCCAATTTTAATGAATTGTGTGGTTTCTATGAAGATGTGAAAGCTTCTCAAGTCAATTTTTGAGCATGGAGTACAGCTTGGCTGTCTCAACTCAAAGCCCCATTGATAGGGTGAACTGTTTCCTTTAAGGCGTCTATGATACGTATGCCAGTGTTTCGTTTTAATATTTTTGTTACAGTGTTATGTCACCTTGTCATTGATAGTGCCAGACAAGGTGCTAGTGGAAAAGATGAGGAAGCGTCAAATGACTTGACTCTCAATAATTCGGAAAATAGTCGAAAAAGTCTCACTATATTTCGGCACAAACCTTCATCAGTGACTGGGGGCAATTCCCCTGCGAAAACTACAACACACAAAATATCGCGAACGTATTTCATGTTTTACAAGCACTTCGAAGTAGCTAATTTTATCTGTTCACCTATCATAAAAAACACAACGTAGCGCGTAATGAACAACACATAATCACAAGAACTGAGTAATATGAAACAAACCATCAAAGCTGTATGCCAAGCAAACTTATGAAGACTATCAATGAATACAGTATACAATACATTTTGATCCTAAGTAAATTTAGATACACCGGTGCGAATTCAGGATAAACTACATTTGGAGGTCCACGTTACGTCAGTGCCAGACTGCCTACTACCTCAAAAGTGGCCAGCTCGCTACATTTGTGTTCATTACAGGTTTGAGCCCTCGAATAAACATGGTTTCAGTTTTATTCGCAATCAATGACAACATTCAATGCAAGTTCCTAAACAAACAGACGTTTCGACAAACAGGGTGTCTTCGTCAGTGTAAATTATCAATATTTAAATTATAAAGACATTAGACATTAGACGCAAAGACATTAATACAAAGTCAAGCAATCACAATCAACTGCAGGCAAACTAAGAGAAACATTACTTGCGTATTGATCTAAAATTCTAGTTACAACATTTGACACGTCCTTTCCATTTGAACATCTCCTAAAACTTAACCACACTGCACAGCGACAGGGCAACAGTGTTCATTTTACATCTTCCTCTTCAATGCAATTTTCGCTCCAGATTTTGCCCAGGTAAAGAATCCAGGTTTTGTATTTAGTGTATCATCTAAGAGAATATGAGCTGCTTCCATAGCTTTTCTGATTGATTTGGACATGCCTTCTTCAATAACATGAGCTCTTCTTCATGCTGGTAGTTTTTGACATTCTCAATGTGTAGGACAATCGCATTTGATCGATTATGGTTCCGGACGTCGCGTTTGTGCTCTTTTAATCTCGTCTCCAGTCCCCTTACCGTTTCCCACACATACGACTTGTTGCATGAGCCCGAACATGGGATATTATACACGACACTGTCACTCACTGAATTTACAATATTAGGACGAGCCAAGTTTCCTATTTTCTTTCCAGGCACAATAGCCACATTGGTGCCGGCAGCGCGAAGGCGTGTGGCTATTGAGTCCGCCTGTTTTCAGCAAGGTATTGATATGAACCGACCTCGTTTCTTCTGCTCTTGTTTCCTTTTCTGTTTTCTTGAGCGCTTCTGTCTCTGATTTCTTCTGCTTTCTTTTTCATCCAGATTAAATAGCCTTTGGGTACCGTAACTTTCCGAAAGTATTAAATATATGACTGATCTCATATTCTGAAGCTCATATTCTCTTAGATGATACACTAGATACAAAACCTGGATTCTTTACCTGGGCAAAATCTGGAGCGAAAATTGCCTTGAAGAGGAAGATGTAAAATGAACGCTGTCGCCCTGTCGCTGTGCATTATGGTTCAGTTTTGGGAGATGTTCAAATGGAAGGGACGTGTCAAAACTAGGAACGTGTTATAACTAGAATTTTAGATCAATACGCAAGTAATGTTTCTCTTAGTTTGCCTGAAGCTGATTGTGATTGCTTGACTTTGTCTTTGTGTCAAATGTCTAATGTCTTTATAATTTAAATATTGATAATTTACACTGACGAAGACACCTTGTTTGTAGAAACGTCTGTTTGTTTAGGAGCATGCATTGAATGTTGTCATTGATTGCGAATAAAACTATCATGTCTGATACATTACAAACATGGTTTCCTTTACTTTACGTTCAACATGGCCGTGGTACTTACATAATATTTTCCCCGTTATCGGAACTTCAGGAATGACATCATAACCGTACTGGGATCGAAAGTGAAGCCAAACAGGGTTGTTGATGTCCTTCCTGAACGCAGCGCGGCGGTGGTCAAAGAACCTTTCCCTGACATATGCATTCCCCACGTATGTGGCTGGGCAAATGTTGCAGCTGACATGATAAACTGCGTTGTTTGTCGCACAAGTTTGATCAAAGCCGGACTTAAAGGAAATGCCCTACACCACGTATGATGGGACAAGCCAAATATAAATATAAATTTAAAGCCAATCTAAATTTACTTAAATCAAAGCCAATCTAAATTTACTTAAATCCAAGCCAATCCAAATTTACTTAGGATCCAAATGCATTGTATACTGTATTCATTGATAGTCTTCGTAAGTTTGCTTGGCATATGGCTTTGATGGTTTGTTTCATATTACTCAGTTCTTGTGATTATGTTTTGTTCATTACGTGCTACGTTGTGTGTTTTTTTATGATAGGTGAACAGATAAGATTAGCTACTTCAAAGTGCTTGTAAAACATGAAACACGTTCGCGATATTTTGTGTGTTGTAGTTTTCGCAGGCGAATTGCCCTCAGTCACCTGCTGAAGGTTTGTGCCGAAATGTAGTGACACTTTTTCGACTAGTTTCCGAATTATTGAGACTCAAGTAATTTGTATTGTTATTTCTTAATTATGCCAAGTCTAAACAAGGGTCTAACTGAATTGATAAGGAAACGTCCATAGTCTGCGCGTTCAATATATATATATATATTTTTTTTTCTATTATTTTACATCATTGTCGACGGGATGAAACATTTATGGGCGAATTCACACAGATAAAACCACCTTTCAAGAAAATCCTCTTCATTATTCAGTCGCGGAGTGGCCTTAGCCTTAAATTTAGCCTACACTGTTGGAGCTAATATGATGCTGATGTGGCAAACTTGACTAGCTGATCAGAAAGCCCCATCATGTGTTCAGCTATGTACCTTTGGTCAGCAATACATTTCTCCCGGTGCTGCAACACACCACCGTTATGCTGATGAACAATTACCGGCGATGTTTTAACCTGCTGGTAATGGTGATTTTATGTTGTTCTTGTTAGCTCTTTAGGAACCCCTGCTACCAGAAGTAAACTGCAACAATAGAAACGAAATGATTACGCCGACAGTAAACGCGGTTAACGACGATGAAACGAGGAAGTTGCATGAGTGTTTCACTTTGCAACATCATTCGCCGCACTAAGAAGAAGCTAATTAAAAGAAGCGGTAATTGATTTGCACAGCCATTCTGTTTAGTGTACTTCGTTGATGCCAATCGCTTTCTTTCAAGCATGTGTGTCATGAACTGTCCACAACGCAAATATAGGTATCTCTTCTATTAATACTAAAAATGTAAGCTTGTATAGTGCTTATATCGCTTATATAGTGCTTATATCGCTTATATAGTGCTTATATCGCTTATATAGCTTATACATCGCTAGCTAAACACGTTAAAAAATGTTGTTGTTTTGGTCGCCCTCTTCGGCACAGAGTCCGAAAAAGGGACATTGGCCAACTAAGTTCGCATTCTGTAAATGCAGTATTGCCAGCGGAAATACCCCAACCCCATTCCTTACAAAAGAGTTATAAGAAAGGATGGGCATGAAGTTATTAGAAATAACAGATGCCCCCAGTCAATCATCAATAAAGTTGAATTGCAACTGATTAGATATGATAATGCTTCTATTTGTTATCACCAATCTTATCATTTAAATGTAACGTCTAGAAATAACAGCAAAAGTCGTGTTTGAAATAATGCCTAAGGCTGTCGATTTGCTCAAGAAGGAAAAGCACGTACTGCACATCCACTGGCCCATATGTGAGTCAGATACAACAGAAATACCCGCTAAACGGGCTTAGCACAGCGTGTATGTAGTGTGCGTATGGTGTATGTATACGGGTATGCATACCAGTAAACATACCCAGTATTTCCTACTGGGTGCAGTGGCTTACCTCGCACGGTGTCGGTCTGCCAGGATAAATAGCTGGCCAGCTGAGGCAAGGCATCACCATGTCGAGCGAGGAGCATCACATAACCCACAGCAGGCAACTGAAGGGAATCATAACGCTTTCAGAATATGATCTATCACAACTGTTGTATCTGCTTAAATGATAGTTTTCACTCTTCGCAAGTTTAAATTACATTAGCATTCAGTAGACGTTTCTTTCGTTAAATGTGCTCTGGATCCGGTGTTATGTTATGTTTAAAAAAGTATGTGTATTATATTATTGTGTAAAGCGACTTACTTTACAGTAATGTTCTTTATCATTACCGTGGACAACTTTTAGCGCAAAGAACTGAATGTGGCATCTAAATAATTTGATAAGACTCATCAAACGGATACACCCAATATTCTCTGCTCATTGTGCCACTTTTCTGTCCTAGTTTTTATGATATAAATGTCATTTTGTCACTTTTGTTTTCTAGTTTTTATGATAGATATTTTATTTTGTCACATTTCTGTCCTAGTTTTTTATGATAGATACAACCATGACATTTGTTGCATATTCAGTTCCTGCTTTTCGTGTCGATTCCATTCTTCCTGTCGACCAGCTGCATTGATAATTTATGGAGAAGTGCGTTGTCTTTGGTGGGAACAATATTTCAACTAAATTTAATTTGTATTTCAACTAATAAAATTACAATTTTATTTTCTATCACGCTTCTCATATGTCTATAACTTCTCTGGTTCAAAGAGCCCTTACACGTTTGTGAAGGTAACTCTTATTCTCTCCTTTCCTCTTCCACGCTCCGTATCGTTCCCATAAAATAGCACGGAATCCGGTGGACATGATTTATTGTCTGCAATTGCAACATATGTGTGGCATACAATGAGAGTAGCAACTCATCAGTAAAGGTGAATTATAATACAACAGGCAAACTATGAATGCTATCATGAATGTAAGCAACAAATAATTGGCCGCGCAACAGGGAACTGGCTAAAAATTCACCATTAAAAATAGCAAGGTGCAACATAACAATGCAGTCATTTGTACGATATTTACCCCCCCCCCCCCCCCCCTCCCCCAAAGAAAATACACAACACATAAAATGACCAACTTGACATCTCTGATTGATATTTGTAAATCGGGTTGCACATACCAAGCGTTGCTAACCGCAGTCGACCTCTAAGAATAACAACATTAAAACATTTAATGAGATCGTAAGACGTTATTCACCTGCCATTACCGCTAATAAAACACATGAAAAATGACTGGCAGTTAATGGCGATAATACACATCCCGCGCTTGCTACACCTCTACACCATTGATTGCAGCAGAGCCGGGCCGAGCGGCACGGCGGCCGCGCTTTGGACAATTAGCGTCAGTAATTGCTGATAGACTCACCGGTGGCACGCTAAAGGCCCGTATCTTGGACGACCGCAAACCGCCGCTCATGCAGTGGCCCGCCCCGGCTGATGGCTCACGCCGACACCCTGTACATATACCGAATGTATCCTGGGCGGCAAAATCCGGTATACCTTCAGTATACGTAACAGGGTGGGGCGCCGGCCGGGGCGGCGGAGGCGGCGGTGATGGCGGCGGTGGCGGTGTGGTCGAAATCTGGCCGGCAGGCGGGCGATGCACGGAGGCGGCTGACGCGGCTGACGCGGCTGACGCGGCTGACGCGGCTGACGGCGGTGGCGGTGACGGCGGTCTGTGCTGAGAGGGAGCTCGGTGCGCCGGTGCAGCGTTGGGCAGACGGTCAGAGCGACAATTAGCGGCCGGCTGCTGCGGCCGCGCGGCCGGCCCGCCGGCGCGCACCAATGGCCGGCGACAGTGGAGACCTCCGGCGGACGACCGCCGAAAACTCGGGACATGCCATTAACTCCGCCCACCGACGACCGATCCGGCCGATTGAGAGTTTATTGCTCCGGCGCGGGCGCTCCCCCGTTCTCCGGTCGTCCCGTCTAATGCGCCCCCGTCGCGTCGCGCGACCCGACCCGCTTCGATCGCAGCCCAGATCGGTAACTACTGGAGGCTTTACGACCTGTCCATCGCTCTCCTCATCTTTCGCTTCTGAAAGAGCCCTCTTCACTTCTCAAAAACACGCCGTTTTTAGTGTTTTTCTTCCTATCACAAGTGCCTTATGCATTGCAGAGACGTGTGATAGAGTCCGGTCGATAGCAGGCCAGGGGACGTCCCCTCTGAGGGCGGGGAGGGGGTAAGGGGCTGTCCCAGCCAGTAATGAAGCTGTCCCGCGCGGATGAGGGGACAGGAGGAGGGGCCAGACACGGCAGCGGACTAATAATCTGCGTCGTCTTTGTTCCAGCCAAGAAATGAAAACGTAAAAACGCATAGCGGCTGTGACGTTTACGACTGAACGCTGTCCGCTGAAGCAGTGGACTCAATGGATCGGGACCAGAGAGGGACCAGAGCCGCCGCCATCGCTACAGAGACGTTCGTCCTCTTCGTCAAAGTGCAACGAATGGGAATCAACGGTTTTGTGGTGGAAAAAACCCTGCTAAAATGTTTCACTTCGGGAGTTATATTTTGTATACAGTTTGGTTCTGGTTACAATATGCGGCGCTCTTTCGGCGGATATGGTGGATGCTCTTTCGTAGAGTATTACAAGAAACTGCGCTTGAAATCAAAACGGTTATGAAAAGGTCGTTATGAAAATCACAATACCTTGACGGAAACAAAGACCTAAAGAGAAATATAAAACTAAATAATGGGAAAGGACATTTCTTAAGAACTCTCTCCGGTCCGACTTTAAGTTGCTCTTTTAATCTAAAATCTAGATTCACAGACCTGTGAAACTTTCCACCTGTGGAAAGTACCAACAGGATAAACGTTCCGAAAGAATCAGAATAGAAATTTGGTACATTCTTCGGAAATCATGTAATATTTTTGGGAGTAGTTTAGTAATAGTAAATATTTTCTGACAATTTAAAACTTCCTTTTATAAAAAATGCAACTGTCATGACAAATATGGACTAGTCGATAAACACAGTAGGTAAAACTGTAGGTCACTGTAGGTCGATAAACACTGTAGTTTAATTCAGATCAACCAGGGTTTTCAACGAAGTTCCCACGATTTCCTTTGGCTTGTAGAAAAGGGATATAATACATTTATATATTTATTGTTGGCGACTGCGTTTTTGTTGCTCAAAACATAAACTTTGATGATATCAGTGATATTCTATTTCTACATGTTTTATGCGATAGTGTTGATTTATGGAACCATTTTACGTAGTAAAGACATTAAAATAATATCAAGATTATTGTGTTTTGTGCTATGCTTTTTGGCAGACTTTTAGTTAATCTAAGTTTTAACCCTCGCCCTATGGGAGGGGGCTGACAGCCCCCCCCCCCCCCTGAGGTTTTTATTGAATAACGTTTTACACGTGCGGCGCATCTTGCTGACATTTTCAGTAGCTGAGTTTACAACAATTACACATATACTATCAAAATTTTAAGTGTATACGGCTATTAGATCGTGATCTATGACTTTTTCGTCAAGGTCATGTCAAACCCCAAAGGTCCATTGAGCTGACCCGAAAGGTCACCAGTTAACCCAAATGCTTAAAATGGGATACCTTTTTTCTTCTTTTTTTCTTTTTTTTTCTTATCTTGATAAATATATTATCAAGATAATATATTTATCTTGATAAATATATCAAGATAGTATAAGGCTGTGTTTTCTTTGTTTACATTCCGAGCCTCAAAAAAGCGCTTTCTTGCGTAAATGTTGACAATATCTCCCTAGGGACTTTCAGACACTTACTCGTTAGATACGTAAAAGCCACTTGATTGTTTATAATGTTCAAACAACATTGTAAATGTATTTTGCCTTCTTAATTTAAATCAAACTCTAATTCATCGTCTATCGGTTACATCTTCGGAATTGGCGACTTTCTTCACGGCATCAAAATGGGGCAAAATTTCATACATAAATTCCGAGTGACAAAGCAGCCATGAGCACCTTCAAACTCTAAAATAATAGCGAAGTCGCCTTCAACTAGCGAAGTCACCTTCAATAAGTGCAGTTAGATAAAAGTAGTTTAACATATGTCGCATGTATCTGGTAGGGATAATACAAGTTAATTTTATGGAAGCATAAGCATTGTATATCCGCAATAACTTTAATATAAACGTTTGCATGGAATGAGGTTAGAATTGACGTAGCCAATTACAATGTATAGTGAGATACATGATGCACATGAGTAATAACCCACTCTTGATGCCATTGTAAAATGGCTGAGATACTATGCATCTATGGGTTGGAAGTAAAGTACGTGCACATATTCATACTGGAGCTGTAAAACGCATACCCACATGAAGCCAAGGCTGGGACTGAATTCCGCTCTGAAGGGCTTAGTGGCAAGCCTTGGGCTGTCTAGTGTCACGCCAAGATCACGCCATGTTCATCATGGCAAAGATATGACTCCAGTGCACAAGATGCATTGCATATTGCATATGCCGTGATTGGCTGTACTCGTCTCAGCCATGCCTATCTTAACTGTTTCAACTCAGCCATGCCGTACTTGGTGCACCAACTCACGTGGTGTTCAGTGGTGTTCGGGTTTTTTGCCACTTAAATACATGCGCACAATAAAATAAAACATTGAAATGTTATTAGCAATACAATACATAGTAATACAATACACAGCAATGCATAGCAATACAATATACAATACATAGCAATACAATATACAATACATAGCAATACAATATACAATACATAGCAATATAATATACAATGCATAGCAATACAATATACAATACATAGCAATACAATATACAATACATAGCAATACAATATACAATACATAGCAATACAGTATACAATACATAGCAATACAATATACAATACATAGCAATACAATATACAATACATAGCAATACAATATACAATACATAGCAATACAATATACAATACATAGCAATACAATATACAATACATAGCAATACAATATACAATACATAGCAATACAATATACAATACATAGCAATACAATATACAATACATAGCAATACAATATACAATACATAGCAATACAATATACAATACATGGCAATACAATATACAATACATAGCAATACAATATACAATACATATCAATACAGTATACAATACATAGCAATACAATATACAATACATAGCAATACAATATACAATACATAGCAATACAATATACAATACATAGCAATACAATATACAATACATAGCAATACAATATACAATACACAGCAATACTATATACAATACATAGCAATACAATATACAATACATAGCAATACAATATACAATACATATCAATACAATATACAATACATAGCAATACAATATACAATACATAGCAATACAATATATAATACATAGCAATACAATATACAATACATAGCAATACAATATACAATACATAGCAATACAATATACAATACATAGCAATACAATATACAATACATAGCAATACAATATACAATACATAGCAATACAATATACAATACATAGCAATACAATATACAATGCATAGCAATACAATATACAATACATAGCAATGAAGGTGTTTGCATGACATGGATTAGTTGGCTTAAAGGGTATCTGGGTGGATGCAGTTTCTGTGTTTAATATCCTTATTGTGATTCTTGGTCTATTTCCAGTTGCACCGAAAATTCAAAAAGTTATTTATACATTGCTGGAGGCACTTGAATGAACAAAGCACGTAATTATCGAGCGGGCGCGAACCGCCCGTGAGATTTCTCGTCAACTTACTAGACAAATTTACTTTTGTCCCTGCCCGACCCGGCCCGACCCGGCCATACAGACGCTTTTCGGAAGCTAATATCTTTGCAAGCACTACTCCGATTGAGATCAAGTTTTCACCATTGAATAGGACCATCAAATCAATTCTTATTTGCTTATAGTGCGTTCTGATAGGGGTGGCACAGCGCGTGGCACCCGCAGACGTCGAAATTAACCAAAATAATTATTGATCAAAAATGGCTTGATTTATCTAAGCATTCGTTTTCTATACGCTGGAGCATGCAGCGCTCAGGACGTACTCCCTTTTGGCGGATTCGAAAAAGGAGATCATGTATAATTTAATAAAACTTAATTTATATGTTGACATGCATGGAGAGGCCTGGCAATTTTTATGGATGACTAAAATGACTAAAATGACTATGTGTTACTACCACGTGTGCTCCCGTACCGTTTCATATTTCAAACCTGTTTTAGCTTTACCAGTGCGCGCCCGCTCGGTCATCGCCCAAAAAGGTGTTTTACTGGGGATATCATTGAGGCAAGCAAGAATATACATTCTTGGACGATACCGGGAAAACAAATGCTCATTGACAGAGATCGCATCGCATAACAGAGATCGCATAAGACATCATTTGATATTGATGTCTTATGTGAGGCGAGGCCGATCACAATAAATGAATATCAAAGCACAGAGGTCAAGGAGCATTTGTCCCGATAGAGTCCAAGATAGTTTTTCCGGTATGTTTTTTAGTTCAATGAGCTGGTATTATGAGATGGTATCAATGAGCTGACATATTATAGGGACAATGGTTTCAGATATGCAAAATTTCAACCTCATGGATTTGTTGACATGGGAATCTGACTTCGTTGACGATGTTGAAGAAGCAGCAAAGAAATATGGAGATAACTTTCAGAACCAACCGAGTGTCAAATAAATAAAAAATTGACTCAACAAGCTGGCAAAAGTAGCCGAAACTGATAAATGCGAGCTATGTTAAAATATATGTTTACCAAAATAATGATCTCACTGAAGCGGAAATATAATACAATATATTTGAAGCGGAAATTTTGCCGTGGAAGATCCCATGGAAATTAGGGAATCCAAGAAAACGATCCAAGAAAACGTCTCGTGTCTTGGATCGCATGATTTAAAGGAAATAGTTCACCTTGGAATTGTTTTACCCAACACGATTTGATTATATTTTTTAATACAATTTCTTTTCATATTGTCCAAAATGGCCTTATATCGCGCCGATTCAGGACAGAAGGCCGTAAATTTGTATTGTTTATCAAAACTATATGCATACTCTCTGAGTCAGAGTCCTGACGTCACGCGAATGTAAAAAATGGTTCAGCCAATCAGATTCGAAAGTAGTCGCGTAAAGATAGACTCGCATTGGAGATGTGCCAACCGGCGGCCGGCGATTCGCTTGCTAGCACCAGCTGCAAGCTGATTGGCTGATGGTATAGCCTCTGCCCGGGCCAGAACCAGTACAACATTCTTTCGCCAGCACCGCATTCCTTCGCCAAAAACTCAAATATATTCGGCTGGAGAGTCTTTTCAGTCAAGAAAACTTGCAGATCGGGGTTTCCCAACACGGGCTACAAAACTGCTATCTCAGTTTAAAACTAATGTTGAAGGTGAACTATTTCCTTTAACATGTTTAATGTAGTAAACATACAGGAAAACTATCACTATTCCAATAAACACTGTAAGTTGAGAGTAATCTTTAAAAGGAATAGGTCACCTTAAAAGTTGTCTTGAAATTTGGCTATACGGGGTATTTTAAGCTGAAGAAAACGAATATGGCATTTTTTTGGACGATAGATGGATATCCGTCGAAAAATGGGCATGTTTCTCTTTTCTCCTTCATGGCCATACAAAAAAACTTCACGACAATGTATGACGTCATGCATATGGTAGCATGGATATAGCAACTATTGCAATTTGCAAACAATAACGACGGACTTTAGGCATATATAAGCAGGCTGCATGTAACGTAAACAACCGCTGTGAGGACCCGAAACAAGTTTCGCGGACCCGAAACAGGGTCTTCTAAAAGGGGCCCACTAGTCCTGTGTCGAAATTACTTAGCGTAGCGTGGTGATTCTTTCTCCACAACCAATTTTTCGATCTGCTCTACAAATCTGCTATCTCAGTTCAAAACCCCATGTTAAAGGTGAACTATTTATTATCTTTAAGAGCTCGTATATGTTGGTTATTTTGTAAGTCATTGACATTTAATTGTCTTCAGTTGTCATTGCCTGCATTCACCAGTCCCTTTACTTTTTCTTTCGATAATTTATGTGAACGCTTGATATGTAAAGCAATTTCTATCAGCCATGACATTAAGATCTTGGGAAGGGTCTGTCCATATACAGTACATGCGCTTCATACATTTATACTTCATTCATACTTCCTACACCCCTGCAGGGGTGTAGGAATTCAGTCCTCAACGTGTAGCTCAGCCCCCTCAATTTCTTGTATATAAACGAAAACTCTATTCATGATGGGGAAATCAGATCCGAATCAACTTGTTTTGGTATGCTATACCGGGCCTGAGTTCAGCCCCCTCAACTGTTTCGGAGAAACTACGCCCCTGGCTTCATATGCATGCTTATCTGTTTTCCGCAATGAAATGCATTTATCAGTGTCATTTTCGTAGCCAACACTTCCTTCCTAGCCAATGCGTTGGGTGGGCTCTTCGTTTGCGTGCCTTTTGTGCCCATCTACTATTATCGTAATTAACTCGAGAGCAAAACATCCTCTCATTAGAGTAAACGAAATTCATAATTGCATTCCACATTAGCCAAGCATCCTCAACATACCATAAGGGTGTGTAAAACATGCAATAAAAAGCAAACCAGCAATAGCGTATATTCTCTTACATTCCTGGTGATAATTGTCATAATATATTCATTATGAATTCCACATTTCGCTAATAAAATAATGGACACATTAACAGACATATGCAAGCTGCAATTAAGCAAACATCCTCTGGCAAACGCTTCCTATCATTCAGCCCACTGCGCTGCGTTCCCCAGCCGTATCGCTCTGTAGTCGACCCACCCTCGGCCCGAGCCGATACCATCCAGTGACTCCATTGACCCCGGAATGGGTGCTTGAGCAGTGGTGCCCCCACCGGCCACTGCGTCAACTAACTGCCGAGACCGGGGAGGGACTGTATGCCGCCGGTTTTATGAGGGTCTCGTGGAGCGGGCCGTATTCTGCTGCCGAACGGGAGGAAGGCAGGAAAAAACGGAGGCAGGCAAGCTGGTGAGACGCAACCGAAATACCGGATAACGGGACGGCATATTTCAGACATCATCTGAAGGGGCATGTGAGAGTCCGAGGAATGCTGACATTAATGTTGCTAGCTGATATAAAGAGATATCGAACTGCTCGGTGTGGAGACATGGAACTCCCCAGCTGTCATCGCTGAAAATGAAAAATATTCAGACATCATGTCAGCCTTTTCATTGTGCTGCAGCAATGAGAACAAGTCACCGATAAAATCATACAAGACTCGACGATGCTTTCTGTCTCGAAAGATATTCAGTACCCAAGAGAGGCTATTGTAAAGTTACCTGGAATTATCAGTAAGTTCACGTTACATCGCGCTCCACATCTGCCATTTCGATTGTAAGCTTGTGGGATATTTATGGTTTTATGAAAGTGCATGTCATCCTTGCGAACCAATGAAAACAACCTTCCTGGATGATATATTACGAGACAAAGATTTTCGCCGCACTTGTAATTTTCGCCACCCCCGCCATATTTATCGCTAATCACAATCACTCCACAGAGCGAAAGCTATGCTCGGTTGTAGATGTTCTTCTTGCATTTGGGATGTATATGCATCTGCATTGCTTTACGGAAATGCTATAAATGCACACAGTTTTGGTGTCAAGTTTCGTCCAAACACTGGTGCTAATTTAAATGGCTATACTTGACCGGAAAAGGCCAGCCCCATCTCCCCATCCCTGCCTACCACCAGCCTGAAAGGGCATGTCGAGGATTCGAGAGGTCACTAGTGGGATTCAGAAACGAACATCGGCATTTGGAATCCTCAGGCTATTTCAGATTTAAAAATATATCAAGTATTTTTTATCTTGTCATGATGGTACCAGAAGTTGGACTGATGGTCTAAATGGACACACACAGTGGGGACTGGTGGTCTAAAGGGGCACAGCAGGGACTGGTGATCTGAAGGGACACAGCAGGGACCGGTGATCTGAAGGGACACAGCAGGGACTGGTGATCTGAAGGGAAACAGCAGGGAATTGTGGTCTGAAGGGACACAGCAGGGAATTGCGGCTTAAAGGGACACAACAGGGACTGGTGGTCCGAAGGGACACGGTAGGAGCTGGTGGTCTGAAGGGACACAGCAGAAACTGGTGGTCTGAAGGGACACATCAGGGAATCGTGGTCTAAAGGGATACGGCAGGGGCTGGTGGTCTGAAGGGAAACAGCAGGGACTGGTGATCTGAAGGGACACATCAGGGACTGGTGGTTTAAAGGGACACAACAGGGACTGGTGGTCTGAAGGGACACATCAGGGACTGGTGGTCTGACGGGACACAGCAGGGACTGGTGGTCTGAAGGGACACAGCAGGGACTGGTGGTCTGAAGGGACACAGCAAGGCATTGTGGCTTAAAGGGACACATCAGGGACTGGTGGTTTAAAGGGACACAACAGGGACTGGTGGTCTGAAGGGACACAGCAGGGCATTGTGGTCTAAAGGGAAACAGCAGGGACTGGTGGTCTGACGGGACACAGCAGGGACTGGTGGTCTGAAGGGACACAGCAGGGACTGGTGGTCTGAAGGGACACAGCAGGGACTGGTGAGCTGAAGGGACACAGCAAGGACTGGTGGTCTGAAGGGACACAGCAGGGCATTGTGGTCTAAAGGGACACAGCAGGGACTGGTGGTCTGAAGGGATATTACAGGGGCTGGTGGTCTGAAGGGACACAACAGGGACTGATGGTCTGAAGGGACACAGCAGGGACTTGTGATCTGAAGGGACACAGCAGGGACTGGTGGTCTGACGGGACACCGCAGGGCATTGTGGTCTAAAGGGACACAGCAGGGACTGGTGGTCTGACGTGACACATCAGGGACTGTTGGTCTGAAGGGACACATCAGGGACTGGTGGTCTGAAGGGAAACAGCAGGGACTGGTGGTCTGAAGGGACACAGCAGGGACTGGTGAGCTGAAGGGACACATCAAGGACTGGTGGTCTGAAGGGACACAGCAGGGAATTGTGGCTTAAAGGGACACAACAGGGACTGGTGGTCTAAAGTGATATTACAGGAACTGGTGGTCTGAAGGGACACAGCAGGGAATTGTGGTATAAAGTGACACAGCAGGGACTGGTGGTCTGAAGGGACACAGCAGGGACTGGTGGTCTGAAGGGACACAGCAAGGACTGGTGAGCTGAAGGGACACATCAGGGTCTGGTGAGCTGTAGGGACACAGCAGGGACTGGTGGTATGAAGGGACACAGCAGGGACTGGTTAGCTGAAGGGACACAGCAAGGACTGTTGGTCTGAAGGGACACAGCAGGGAATTGTGGCTTAAAGGTACACAACAGGGACTGGTGGTCTGAAGGGATATTACAGGAACTGGTGGTCTGAAGGGACACAGCAGGGAATTGTGGTATAAAGTGACACAGCAGGGACTGGTGGTCTGAAGGGACACAGCAGGGACTGGTGGTCTGAAGGGACACAGCAGGGACTGGTGGTCTGAAGGGACACAGCAGGGACTGGTGAGCTGAAGGGACACATCAGGGTCTGGTGGTCTGAAGGACACAGCAGGGATGGGTGGTCTGAAGGGACTCAACAGGGACTGGGGGTCTGAAGGGACTCAACAGGGACTGGGTGTCTGAAGGGACACAGCCGGGACTGGTGGTCTGAAGAACACAACAGGGACTGGTGGTCTGAAGGGACACATCTGGGACTGGCGGGCTGAAGGGACACAACAGGGATTGGTGGTCTGAAGGATACATCAGAGACTGGTGGTCTAAGGGGACACAGCAGGGACTGGTGAGCTGAAGGGACACAGCAGGGACTGGTGAGCTGAAGGGACACAGCAGGGACTGGTGGTCTGAAGGGATATTACAGGGGCTGGTGATCTGAAGGGACACATCAGGGACTGGTGGTCTGAAGGGACACAGCAGGGACTGGTGGTCTGAAGGGACACAGCAGGGACTGGTGGTCTGAAGGGACACAGCAGGGACTGGTGGTCTGAAGGGACACGGCAGAGACTGATGGTCTGAAGGGACACAGCAGGGCATTGTGGTCTGAAGGGAAACAGCAGGGCTTGGGGTCTGAAGAGACACATCAGGGTCTGGTGGTCTTAAGGGACACAGCAAGGAATTGTGGTTTAAAGGGGCACAACAGGGACTGGTGGTCTGAAGGGTTACGGAAGGGACTTGTGATCTGAAGGGACAGAGGAGGGACTGGTGGTCTGAAGGGACACATCAGGGACTGGTGGTCTGAAGGGACACAACTGGGACTGATGGTCTGAAGGGACACAGCTGGGACTGGTGGTCTGAAGGGACACAGCAGGGACTGGTGGTCTGAAGGGACACATCAGGGACTGGTGGTCTGAAGGGACACAACTGGGACTGATGGTCTGAAGGGACACAGCAGGGAATTGTGGTCTGAAGGGACACATCAGAGACTGGTGGTCTGAAGGGACACAGCAGGGACTGGTGGTCTGAAGGGACAGAGGAGGGACTGGTGGGCTAAAAGGACACAGCAGGGACTGGTGGCCCTCAAGTGAAGGAAGCCCTTGCCCACAGGCGGAGTTCCCTATTCAAATGGTGTGGCTACTGCTTCACTAACGTTGTATTTTTCCCCACCAACTTCGTGTTTTGTCTCACCATCTTTTGTCAGATTTGAAGGTTTCCTAGCGTTAAAATGTTGATTTTTACCTCAAGCAAACAAAAACAAACCAGCATAATATTTTGCCCTGCCACCTTTTTTGATACAAAAAGCTCCACCTATGCCTTTAGCCATGGATACCAACCGGGGAAAAGTAATTCGTGGCCCAACCTACCCCGTAGGTGAGAATGTGTGGTTGGTGCGAATTGATATTGCGTTTCATTGGTACTATTTACACCTATTTACACTACACCTATTTCGATTTGTTAGCCTCAGTTTTGTTATTTTTACTCTTGTTGTTTCATGCTGGCGCTGGAGTCTGCGACGTGACGTCATGTGTCGACCCACTGACGACCTGTCACGTGACCTGTCGCGGCCGCGGGGCGACCAATAGTGTGCGTTTACGGGCGCAGGTACTGGCCTCGGGGTGGGTCGCGACCAGCTCGGTCACTCTGTCTCCGTCTGCGGCCGGCGGACAACCGCGTCGCGGCTATGCACAAAGCGACCGTTACCAAACAGTGAGTTGATAATTTAAAGAGTTGTCCAACCTCAATGTTGCATACAAACTAACTGGGTTTCATCACTGCCGATCGCCGACGTGTTTTGATTTGGTCTTTGTTTCGTTGACTTATATTTGAATAGGTTCGTTGTCGTTTGTCTCCGTTTTATCTGGATTTTGTTACAGCCAAGTCGTTTTTCAGGACGCTTCTTGCCTCTGTGCATTTTGTCTGCTGTAGTCTATAGTGGTGTAGCCTGTGCGTTTGGTCTTGCTGTCATGGTGCCAGTACATCACCGAGCAGGAAACTCTACCTCTCCGTGTCCCAAGCCTGCTTAAAAGTACGGCGGGTCAAACTGTCCAACAACGTTTTGAAGTCAGCATTCCTGACATGTCAACTGTGGACTCACAGAACGTTTTGAAGTCTGCATTCCTGACATGTCAACTGGGTCAAACCGTCCAACAGCGTTTTGAAGTCTACACTCCTGACATGTCAACTGTGGACTGACAGGAGCGATGTCGTTACGGCCGATTCTAGCAGTATAAGCATGTGAAAAGCATATGAAAGCAATGAGTTGGACTGAGCTGAAAAATCGATGGCATTACTTTTTTCTTTCAATTTTATTGTTCCGTTCACACTTTCAATAACCCTCCGAAGAAACAGAAGTTATGCCTCGAGTGTGCCCTCGCTCTATCCGAGTCTCTATTCTATACACAAACCAGCTACGGAAGCCAGACTCTTTTCTCTCTCACATCCTTTGATATGAAATATCTCTCAAGCACTGGCGGATCGAGAACTGCAAAAAAAAATGGTTTGAGGGGACGAAATCCCAAAAAGTCTAGCACGATGCCAAAAACGAATCGGTTGTCCTTGCTTGTGCAAACGAACTGGCCTAAAATAGATGTATTGATGCATGGATGTCTGTGTCCGAATTCCATAACAAATAAGAGTGGTGACACGTAAAGACCAATAATAATTATTATTGCCATCTTTTAGAAGTCGAGAAATGTCCCAACTTTCGGCCGATTTCAGCCGTTTTGGAGGCATGGCCCCGATGGCCCCTCTTGGATCCACCGCTGCTTTCAAGCACTCTGGTTAGCACTTGCAGAGAATACCAAATGCAACGTAACGAATTTTGATGTCTTTGGAATTATCTCTCGAGTATACATGGGGTATAAAGCAAAATTGTTAACAATACTCTGCGATAGCAGCATGGTAATATTAACCCCCCATAGCTGAAAGGGTTTTACATCCATGGCTAATGGATGTTACTGCCTATCTCATGCACATACGCCGGCTCATTTCGCTCCTAATTTGGATCGGGCAAAGGCGTGTGGCTTGCACCTTGCACAGCGGCTTCTTAACCCTTTGGAAACCCAACGGTGCCTGGGCTTGCCCACTAGGGTCGATTGGTGACCCCTCCACTCAGGTCAAACGAGAGAGGATTTGAAATTTCCAGATCACCATTGGTTCCAACGGTGACTATACCATGCCAGTGGCAGCAAGGAGGGACAGCAACTTGTTTGTGTTTATAAGAAGGGGCTTGAATGAAGGTCAATACCGGTTTCAATACAGTGTTTGGTCCGTCACCCGGGAAAAGGTCTCGTTTCTTTGCACGGTACATCTGACCTGGGTGGGGAGGTTAGAGGCCGAAACACAAGATTACTACATGAGTTTAGGTTGGCGTAAGGCTCTAATGACATTCCATTTGCAAACTTTGTTACATTATTAAAAGAGAATAATGGTATTTCCAAATCGGGGCAGTGACCCTAAATTACTTTTGAAATGCTCCTAATTTCGGCAACCTAACATTACAAGTAAAGGCTATACCTCGCTGTAATAAAAATGCACACAGTCCGACAATACTTTTTGAAAGTGTGGGGCGTTATGTACCATTAATTCCGCAAAATGCCCAGAACCATCCTCATCTAAAAGTGTCTAGTTCGGAGACTCCAAGGCCGTGGCTTGGTGAAATACGATTTTGCAGGATTATACTGTAGAGAAGATCGCCAATTACATATCTATTTTTAGAGCACATCCGTATCACTTCGAGATCCCAGTCTCGTTTTTTTCAGTTTGCATCATTTGGATTTCTTCAAAGTAGCTATCAGGATATTATTTCATTTTGCATCTTTTTAAAGACGCTTTCGCAAATCAAATTAGTAAAGTCCCTGGCATGCGATTGGTTTTGTGCTTCAACACTAGTGTTCCTGTGTCATCCGTTTCTTAGTTATTCGCATAAATGTCCCACCTCGCATTGCATTGATTCATTACAGAACCGTTTTCCGTCGAGTGACAGTCACTTCTGTAAGACCACGTTCTCCATAATTCCTCAACTTACATGGTTGCTACTACCACCATACAGAGATGCAGGAAAATAGTCCCCATTCGGCCCATCTGTCCCGCTCTCGTTCAGTCGCCGCCATTGGACAAGCTGGGCAGCTGGAGCTGGGCCGCTCAGACCGCCAACAGTAAAGCTTTTATAGCTTCTGTCGGGCGTCGGTCGAACGGTCGGCCATTTTGTGTGCGTGGCGCCGGGACCGGACAGCGTCGCACGTCGTTGTCTCGTGGTCTGTGATCGGGTGCATCAGCATCGGTGTCTGTGTGGCAGTGCTTCTATGGCGGCTGATTAGTTGCCATGGTTACTGGGCAGGCATATGGAAAGTTCAGGTATTCTCGTATTTGGTGTGGAGACGCGAAGGGCATGCATGGGTTTCTATGTCATCAATAACATTGGATGTTTCTTTTTCGAATCTTTATGATTTCAAATTGAAGTAGAATGTTTCATTGTTAATGTTGAATGAGCCAGATGTTAGCTTTCAGTGAATGCATTGTAATGAACGATGGAAGATTATGAAAGAAACGTTCCGATATGTTTCATGTGGATGATATTAGTGTTCTCAATATTTGTGCTATATAGTCATATAGTAAAGAGCAATATTGCTGAGTAGTTTGCGATTTTCTGATACTTAACCCTATTCCTTGCGTGGGCAGTTTGTCCTTCCCAGTGGTATTTCGCATGCTGCTCCTAAACTACTAAAGCTAGCGTCTTGAAATTGTCTGACTTTCCCCAAAAATGAATAGCGCATATTGTGTAAAAATTTTGAAAAAAATCATTTCAGCAGAGGCGGTATCAGGCTCCTGTTTTGGGAAGGATGTTACGAATGCGGTTGTGCGGCGCATACTTCCTTCGTAGTTTGCGGTGCAATAAATACGTCAGAAACATTTGCATTGCAATATGCATCATAAATACAGGGATTGTACATATTTTTGGCAGGGACACACTCCGGTACAAACAAAAATGGGAGGCGATACCCTCCCTCAAATTAGGTCCAACTTCAAATTAGTAAGATGAGAAAAGGCGTTTCGCGCATGGTGCCCCCATGCTGTTTACCTGGATGCGAAAAGAACAAGGATATGCGAAATATATTACATTTAAGAAATTACAGCAAATAATGTTCACATGTGACGTTCATACAGCGCCAAACAATCACGAACAGCACATATTTATTCTCAGAAAATCCCCCATTTTACATCTCCTGAATACGCCTATGATTTTTCATTTTGATACTTGTCTTTTGATATGTTGAAGACCAGTACATTTAAAGCTCAAAAACGTGTGTTGTATGGAAATCGGTCGAACCATATTACCACAATGACTAATCAAAAAACATCAAACATTTTCGTATTTTTGCCCCCTGGTCCCCCATTTTTAAACAAAAAAATGTCTGGATGCAAAAAGAACAACTTTATAATGAAGAATCGAATGGTTTTGTCCCATCGAAATCTACCGAGTGGTTCTCGAGATACCTGGGGGGGGGGGGGCAGAATCTGCCCCACCCCACACGTTAACGTAATTCTTCTAGCCGCCCGCAAGGAATAGGGTTAATATACCTAAGTTTCTCGCAAATTTAGATTATAACATCTGATGGGCCTGCGATTGCTTTACATGAGCGTTAAATATGAAAACAATGTCTTATCCACACACCTTTTGGTAATAATATACGGCACATATGTCTAATAATTTACTTTGTGATTTGTGAAACATTGATAGCAATGTAATTTACTTGAAAACCTAATAAAAATGCAAAATGACGGGGGAAATATATATTTACAGCATATACTGTGTTCACAAGTAACTGGAAATTTGCTTTAGAAATGCAACGTTGGATTTTCTGAACGAACACATTTCCGATTCCAGCAAAATAATGGACGCATTACGGATATCACCTATTTTGAGCCGTTCCCACTCATCTAAAATTTCGGATTGTGAATGGCTCGTGAAACTCTTTGTAAACGCAGCATACCGTGCCTACTCCGCAAATATGCTGCAGACAAGCAGATACCTAAGATTTTTGTCGTTTCTTACCTACCGGATATGGTCTTTGGTTTCCGCATCTGAATTGCTGTATTTGCTTTCCATGAAAAAACTAAATACATATTTGTAAGGCAATTCGAAACTGGGTTGTATTATTCCACCAGATCCTTGTTCCAGTCATGCTGGTGAGATTCCGATGGTATTGGACCTGGAAATGTTCTGATATATGTTTGAATGCGATTATACTTCAGTTTTTAGCAATAATATTTAAACAGCCCATGGGTCAATGACATGATATTGCATAGTAACAAAGTAAAAACAGCAGAAGCAATGTTTGATTTTTGTCGATCACATCCCTCCTCATATGTGAACTGCATGGGACGTTTAACCCCTGTTCGACGATCATGTTTGATGGTGCTTCTGTTTCTGCATAGTAACAAGAAAATAGTGTATGGGTGTTACTTTGCGATATACGACTCGAACAACATGTGTCCCAAACTCGAAGTTGATGGAAAATGTGGTAGACGGCGAGGGGATGTTTCATTCTTAATACTTCGCTGATATTTAAAACTGATCGTCATGATGTATAGCTATGGGCAAAATTGCATGCAATTTATTTCATACATGAATGTAGGCAAGCTCATGAGCTTCGTGCGCACGTGCATACGTAAATCACTTGAAAACCCGAGAGCTCGCTTAAGATAAGCTTAACAGCTGCAAAATTATTTGTTTATGCGCAGTTCTGTTTCTTTTTCATGCCTGCAGTCTATTTTGCAGTCTTCTAAGCTATGTTTCATTCTTTGCATTATTGTGTAAGTGAAGTGCATTGCTCACACACCTGTGCACAGGGATACCTTCTAAGCGCTAGCCATTTTCAGGATTTCGTTTGGCAGGACTCTCGTGGCATACACTCACTCACAGAAGATTTGCAGTTATTTACTGAGGTAGAAGCGGGGATGACGAGTTTTCTGGTCATCAATGTCATTTTTGTTGTATGTTTTAGGCTTCGTGTAGTTACATTCGGATCACACAATTATTTCGGATTTCTATCTTGTTTCTATAGCCAAAGGAATACTGGATTAATTGGGCCCTTTTCAAAACAAGACTTAAACTCCCTTGAAAAAGTTCAAAGGCGTAATACTGTGGAAGCTAAAGGAGTAAAACATCTTCCATATAAGATGTTTTACTCCTTTTGCTTCTTTAGAAAATGTGATCTAACTAGGGAGTCTTTTAACAAGATCTCCCTCCGAACAAGTTATGGGAAAAAGTAGGTGGTGTAGGCCAAACCCACAAATGAATTCAAGAGCAAGTTCCATCATATCTGTGCGGGAAGTACTCTATCATCTACTACTACTGATTAGTTATGGACAAATAATTGAAGAATGAATGAAGAATGAATGAAGAATGAATGAAGAATGAATGAAGAATGAATGAAGAATGAATGAAGAATGAATGCAGAATGAATGCAGAATGAATGCAGAATGAATGAATGGAGAATGAATGACGAATGAATGACGAATGAATGACGAATGAATGAATGACTAATGCATGATGAATGACGAATGCATGATGAATGAGTTATGAATGCATGATGAATGCATGAAGAATGCATGAAGAATGAATGAAGAATGAATGAAGAATGAATGAAGAATGAATGAAGAATGAATGAAGAATGAATGAAGAATGAAGTATGAAGAGTTATGACTGAATGACGAATTAATGAAGAATACATGTTAAAAGAGTTTGAATGAATGAAAAATGAATGAAGAATGAATTAAGAATGCATAAATAATGCAAGCAGAATGAATGAAGAATTAATTAAAAATGAATGAAGAATGTATGAAGAATGAATAAAGAGTGAATGAAGAATGAATAAAGAATAGATGAAGAATGAATGAAGAATGAATTAAGAATGAATTAAGAATGAATTAAGAATGAATTAAGAATGAATTAAGAATGAATTAAGAATGAATTAAGAACGAATAAAGAATGAATTAAGAATAAATTAATCAATCAGGAATTAATAAAGAATGAATGAAAAATTAATGCAAAAATGAAAATTGAGGATGTCTGAAAATTGAGGCACCAAATTGACGATGTCTGAACTCAACCCGTAAATTAAACCTAAAGCTAATTTGCCAGGGCTTTCGATAGCGGTGCGGATAGCGGTGCAGCACTTCTGCAGAATTCATTGGATGGAAATTGGTCCCAATATTTCTGTCTAACGAATTTTGTTCATCAGCATGTTTTGACTGTGAAAGCTGCCACACCGTATTTTACCATCTGACCTGAAGGACAGACAACAATAGATGTTACAGTGGCACGTGCAATGAGGTACAAGTTATACAGATTTTGCATGGCATGTCACTGATGGTGAAGCGAACATTCATTCTGATTATAACCAATGTCCAATTTATTGATTCATACGAGAGAAAAACATAGAGCTGCCCAACACTAGGATGAAAGCACTTAAACCACCTTTACTTTGCTCATCCAAAACAAAGCTAACAAATTAGCCTAACAAAAACAGAGTGCCGCTACTACAAAAGCTTAAACACTGAACGTGCTGCACTTAACTGATACTATATGATTGTGCATCGTTCCAATCAGATTTGCATGGGCATGTGGTACTGCGCTGTAGTTATCCTACGAGCTCAGGGTACTTCTGATCGAGATGCTAGTTTTTTTCTGGTAAGGTTTCTGGTTAAAGCTGGTAACGAAGGTTATACATGGTGCAGCGTACATCGTATCAAACTAAAAACAGTGACTTCATCTCCGGAGCACTCCCTAAGCCCGATTGTCCAGCTGTTGAGACTGGGACTGTGGCCTCCGACGCTGTGCTCCTGAACAGGCTGGTGTTCAGGGAATATCCGCCGCCCGCCCTTGAGAGATCCGCTAGCTATCCTCCGACGCTGTGCTCCTGAACAGGCTGGTGTTCAGGGAATATCCGCCGCCCTCCCTTGAGAGATCCGCTAACTATCCTCCGACGATGTGCTCCTGAACAGGCTGGTGTTCAGGGAACATCCGCCGCCCTCCCTTGAGAGATCCGCTAACTATCCTCCGACGCTGTGCTCCTGAACAGGCTGGTGTTCAGGGAATATCCGCCGCCCTCCCTTGAGAGATCCGCTAACTATCCTCCGACGCTGTGCTCCTGAACAGGCTGGTGTTCAGGGAATATCCGCCGCCCTCCCTTGAGAGATCCGCTAACTATCCTCCGACGCTGTGCTCCTGAACAGGCTGGTGTTCAGGGAATATCCGCCGCCCTCCCTTGAGAGATCCGCTAACTAGCGCAGTCAGGTGACAACTCGCGCGTCTGACTCTTATTCGCGACAGCCCTTTCGTAGATGCAGATGGGGAAAATAGCCTGTATGCCTAGCAATACCACTCACTCTACGTCTGCGTTTTCTTTGTTTTCGGCGATATCACAAATCTTCCCGCATCCTGAAAATATCCAAATGGAAGTGCTTAGCTCAGTAACTTTATCGAATTTGTTCTGGAAACGAGTGGTTTTGTGGCCGCTTCGTGTGATAACGTGGCCATTTCGAGCAGCCATCTTGGATTGGACATTAAAGTTTAGGACATTCGAAAGGCGCTGTTATTTCAGCCAATCGGAGCCGTCCCTTGCCTCCGCACGAATCGTTCGGCAGTAAAAGCGACGTAAAACTCTGCGTCGCTTTATCTGGTGTGCCCTGGTCCCCTCGAGTCATTCCGGCTTCATCTTGGATTCCATCAACGAGGGCACAATGAGGGGTCTGGCCTGAGGCATCCTGCTTCTGTCGTCATAAATTACCTGGTGAGCAGAAAAACGTGTTTGAGGTCAATGAAAAACCCGCCTCCAAAATTCCAAAATCAAGAACTTCACATAGTAAATAACTCAACATGACTTTTATTTCTTGGTTGGGTATTTTTAATTATCACTTCTTGGCAGTGTACGGTACTAGCGAGGAGGAAAAGATCACTCCAGTCAGTCCCTTAATTATTTATCACGGGTGAAAGCTAGAGTTACCAACAAAACAGAACTGAAACCCCACAGCGGTGTCACTGGCACAGATATAACCACGGGTGAAATTTGCCAAAAAGTAGGTACAGCCATCGCTTTACAAACTTTGCGCTTCGCTCCACCACTTTTGCTAAATGTGAAGTCACTCCACAGTTAATTACATGGTGCTTGGTTACGGGTACGATCTCACTGTCATAACTTATCGTCCATTCATCGCTTTGCGAAAGCTCCATCCATGGACTTGGTTGCGCACTTCTGAAATTTAAAGCAAAATTAAAACAGCCAAGCACGGTGCTGTTACCGCATAATGAACGCTGAATATTGACAGTAATTTCATATTTAGTCACCAAATATGAATGAACTCAGCATAGCAGCTAGAGGGTTGGGTCGAATCCAGCATTAGACCCAACGGGTCTGACATCGGGTCCAGATTCTGAATGCACTTACGTGTCTTGGTCAAATATTGGTCTGTCTTGGTTTCCGTCTTGGTGTCTTGGATGTCTTGGTGTCTTGGTTTCTCGGTGTCTTGGTTTCTTGGTGTCTTGGTGTCTTGGTGTCTTGGTGTCTTGGTCTTGGTATTGGTGTCGCGGCCGGCGGTCCGGCAGGCATTGCCACAGGTCAGCACACGTCACGGACCTGCCAGGCTGCAGGCATTGCCACAGGTCAGCACACGTCACGGACCTGTCAGGCTGCAGGCATTGCCACAGGTCAGCACACGTCACGGACCTGCCAGGCCGCAGGCATTGCCACAGGTCACACACACGTCACGGACCTGCCAGGCTGCAGGCATTGCCACAGGTCAGCACACGTCACGTACCTGCCAGGCTGCAGGCATTGCCACAGGTCAGCACACGTCACGGACCTGCCAGGCTGCAGGCATTGCCACAGGTCAGCACACTTCACGGACCTGCCAGGCTGCAGGCATTGCCACAGGTCAGCACACACGTCACGTACCTGCCAGGCTGCAGGCATTGCCACAGGTCAGCACACGTCACGTACCTGCCAGGCTGCAGGCATTGCCACAGGTCAGCACACTGCACGTACGTGCCAGGCTGCAGGCATTGCCACAGGTCAGCACACGTCACGGACCTGCCAGACTGCAGGCATTGCCACAGGTCACACACACGTCACGGACCTGCCAGGCTGCAGGCATTGCCACAGGTCAGCACACGTCACGGACCTGCCAGGCTGCAGGCATTGCCACAGGTCAGCACACGTCACGGACCTGCCAGGCTGCAGGCATTGCCACAGGTCAGCACACTTCACGTACCTGCCAGGCTGCAGGCATTGCCACAGGTCAGCACACGTCACGTACCTGCCAGGCTGCAGGCATTGCCACCGTCTGCACACACGTCACGTACCTGCCAGGCTGCAGGCATTACCACAGGTCAGCACACGTCACGGACCTGCCAGGCTGCAGGCATTGTCACCGTCTGCACACACGTCACGTACCTGCCAGGCTGCAGGCATTGCCACAGGTCAGCACACGTCACGGACCTGCCAGGCTGCAGGCATTGCCACAGGTCAGCACACGTCACGGACCTGCCAGGCTGCAGGCATTGCCACAGGTCAGCACACTTCACGTACCTGCCAGGCTGCAGGCATTGCCACAGGTCAGCACACGTCACGGACCTGCCAGGCTGCAGGCATGGCCACAGGTCAGCACACGTCACGGACCTGCCAGGCTGCAGGCATTGCCACAGGTCAGCACACGTCACGGACCTGCCAGGCTGCAGGCATTGCCACAAGTCAGCACACGTCACGTGCCTGCCAGGCTGCAGGCATTGCCACAGGTCAGCACACTTCACGGACCTGCCAGGCTGCAGGCATTGCCACAGGTCAGCACACTTCACGGACCTGCCAGGCTGCAGGCATTGTCACAGGTCAGCACACTTCACGGACCTGCCAGGCTGCAGGCATTGCCACAGGTCAGCACACTTCACGGACCTGCCAGGCTGCAGGCATTGCCACAGGTCAGCACACTTCACGGACCTGCCAGGCTGCAGGCATTGCCACAGGTCAGCACACTTCACGGACCTGCCAGGCTGCAGGCATTGCCACAGGTCAGCACACTTCACGGACCTGTCAGGCTGCAGGCACTGCCACCGTCTGCACACACTTCATGGACCTGCCAGGCTGCAGGCATTGCCACAGGTCAGCACACGTCACGTACCTGCCAAGCTGCAGGCACTGCCACCGTCTGCACACACGTCACGGACCTGCCAGGCTGCAGGCATTGCCACAGGTCAGCACACGTCACGTACCTGCCAGGCTGCAGGCACTGCCACCGTCTGCACACACGTCACGGACCTGCCAGGCTGCAGGCATTGCCACAGGTCAGCACACTTCACGGACCTGCCAGGCTGCAGGCATTGCCACAGGTCAGCACACTTCACGGACCTGCCAGGCTGCAGGCACTGCCACCGTCTGCACACACTTCACGGACCTCTCAGGCTGCAGGCATTGCCACAGGTCAGCACACTTCACGGACCTGCCAGGCTGCAGGCATTGCCACCGTCTGCACACACTTCACGGACCTGTCAGGCTGCAGGCATTGCCACAGGTCAGCACACTTCACGGACCTGCCAGGCTGCAGGCACTGCGACCGTCTGCACACACTTCACGGACCTATCAGGCTGCAGGCATTGCCACAGGTCAGCACACTTCACGGACCTGCCAGGCTGCAGGCACTGCCACCGTCTGCACACACTTCACGGACCTGTCGGGCTGCAGGCATTGCCACAGGTCAGCACACTTCACGGACCTGCCAGGCTGCAGGCATTGCCACAGGTCAGCACACTTCACGGACCTGCCAGGCTGCAGGCATTGCCACAGGTCAGCACACGTCACGGACCTGCCAGGCTGCAGGCACTGCCACAGGTCACACACGTCACGGACCTGCCAGGCTGCAGGCACTGCCACAGGTCAGCACACTTCACGGACCTGCCAGGCTGCAGGCATTGCCACCGTCTGCACACACTTCACGGACCTGCCAGGCTGCAGGCATTGCCACAGGTCAGCACACGTCACGTACCTGCCAGGCTGCAGGCACTGCCACCGTCTGCACACACTTCACGGACCTGTCAGGCTGCAGGCATTGCCAGAGGTCAGCACACGTCACGTACCTGCTAGGCTGCAGGCACTGCCACCGCCTGCACACGTCACGGACCTGTCAGGCTGCAGGCATTGCCACAGGTCAGCACACGTCACGCACCTGCCAGGCTGCAGGCACTGCCACCGTCTGCACACACGTCACGGACCTGCCAGGCTGCAGGCATTGCCACAGGTCAGCACACTTCACGGACCTGCCAGGCTGCAGGCATTGCCACAGGTCAGCACACTTCACGGACCTGCCAGGCTGCAGGCACTGCCACCGTCTGCACACACTTCACGGACCTGTCAGGCTGCAGACATTGCCACAGGTCAGCACACTTCACGGACCTGCCAGGCTGCAGGCACTGCCACCGTCTGCACACACTTCACGGACCTGCCAGGCTGCAGGCATTGCCACAGGTCAGCACACTTCACGGACCTGCCAGGCTGCAGGCACTGCCACCGTCTGCACACACTGCACGGACCTGTCGGGCTGCAGGCATTGCCACAGGTCAGCACACTTCACGGACCTGCCAGGCTGCAGGCACTGCCACCGTCTGCACGCACTTCACGGACCTGTCGGGCTGCAGGCATTGCCACAGGTCAGCACACTTCACGGACCTGCCAGGCTGCAGGCACTGCCACCGTCTGCACACACTTCACGGACCTGCCAGGCTGCAGGCACTGCCACCGTCTGCACACACTTCACGGACCTGCCAGGCTGCAGGCATTGCCACAGGTCAGCACACGTCACGGACCTGCCAGGCTGCAGACACTGTACAGGTCACACACACACACACACACACACACACACACACACACACACACACGTCACGGACCTGCCAGGCTGCAGGCACTGCCACAGGTCAGCACACTTCACGGACCTGTCGGGCTGCAGGCATTGCCACAGGTCAGCACACTTCACGGACCTGCCAGGCTGCAGGCACTGCCACCGTCTGCACACACTTCACGGACCTGTCAGGCTGCAGGCACTGCCACAGGTCAGCACACGTCACGGACCTGCCAGGCTGCAGGCACTACCACAGGTCACACACACACACACACGTCACGGACCTGCCAGGCTGCAGGCACTGCCACAGGTCACGCACACTTCACGGACCTGTCAGGCTGCAGGCATTGCCATAGGTCAGCACAGTCACGGACCTGCCAGGCTGCAGGCACTGCCACAGGTCAGCACACTTCACGGACCTGTCAGGCTGCAGGCACTGCCACAGGTCAGCACACGTCACGGACCTGCCAGGCTGCAGGCACTGCCACCGTCTTCATACACGTCACGGACCTGCCAGGCTGCAGGCACTGCCACAGGTCAGCACACTTCACGGACCTGTCAGGCTGCAGGCATTGCCACAGGTCAGCACACGTCACGGACCTGCCAGGCTGCAGGCACTGCCACCGTCTGCACACACGTCACGGACCTGCCAGGCTGCAGGCACTGCCACAGGTCAGCACACGTCACGTACCTGCCAGGCTGCAGGCATTGCCACAGGTCAGCACACGTCACGGACCTGCCAGGCTGCAGGCATTGCCACAGGTCAGCACACGTCACGGACCTGCCAGGCTGCAGGCATTGCCACAGGTCAGCACACGTCACGGACCTGTCAGGCTGCAGGCATTGCCGCAGGTCAGCACACGTCACGGACCTGCCAGGCTGCAGGCATTGCCACAGGTCACACACACGTCACGGACCTGCCAGGCTGCAGGCATTGCCACAGGTCACACACACGTCACGCACCTGCCAGGCTGCAGGCATTGCCACAGGTCAGCACACGTCACGGACCTGTCAGGCTGCAGGCATTGCCACAGCTCACACACACGTCACGGACCTGCCAGGCTGCAGGCATTGCCACAGGTCACACACACGTCACGGACCTGCCAGGCTGCAGGCATTGCCACAGGTCAGCACACGTCACGGACCTGTCAGGCTGCAGGCATTGCCACAGGTCACGCACACTTCACGGACCTACCAGGCTGCAGGCACTGCCACCGTCTGCACACACGTCACGTACCTGCCAGGCTGCAGGCATTGCCACAGGTCAGCACACGTCACGGACCTGCCAGGCTGCAGGCATTGCCACAGGTCAGCACACGTCACGGACCTGCCAGGCTGCAGGCATTGCCACAGGTCAGCACACGTCACGGACCTGCCAGGCTGCAGGCATTGCCACAGGTCACACACGTCACGGACCTGTCAGGCTGCAGGCACTGCCACAGGTCAGCACACGTCACGGACCTGCCAGGCTGCAGGCATTGCCACAGGTCAGCACACGTCACGGACCTGCCAGGCTGCAGGCATTGCCACAGGTCACACGCACACGTCACGGACCTGTCAGGCTGCAGGCACTGCCACAGGTCAGCACACGTCACGTACCTGCCAGGCTGCAGGCATTGCCACAGGTCAGCACACGTCACGGACCTGCCAGGCTGCAGGCATTGCCACAGGTCAGCACACACGTCACGTACCTGCCAGGCTGCAGGCATTGCCACAGGTCAGCTCACGTCACGGACCTGCCAGGCTGCAGGCATTGCCACAGGTCACACACACGTCACGGACCTGTCAGGCTGCAGGCACTGCCACAGGTCAGCACACGTCACGTACCTGCCAGGCTGCAGGCACTGCCACAGGTCAGCACACGTCACGTACCTGCCAGGCTGCAGGCACTGCCACAGGTCAGCACACGTCACGTACCTGCCAGGCTGCAGGCACTGCCACAGGTCAGCACACGTCACGGACCTGCCAGGCTGCAGGCATTGCCACAGGTCACGCACACGTCACGTACCTGCCAGGCTGCAGGCATTGCCACAGGTCAGCACACTTCACGGACCTGCCAGGCTGCAGGCATTGCCACAGGTCAGCACACGCCACGTACCTGCCAGGCTGCAGGCATTGCCACAGGTCAGCACACTTCACGTACCTGCCAGGCTGCAGGCATTGCCACAGGTCAGCACACTTCACGGACCTGCCAGGCTGCAGGCATTGCCACAGGTCAGCACACGTCAGTACCTGCCAGGCTGCAGGCATTGTCACAGGTCAGCACACACGTCACGTACCTGCCAGGCTGCAGGCATTGCCACAGGTCAGCACACACGTCACGTACCTGCCAGGCTGCAGGCATTGCCACAGGTCAGCACACGTCACGGACCTGCCAGGCTGCAGGCATTGCCACAGGTCAGCACACGTCACGGACCTGCCAGGCTGCAGGCATTGCCACAGGTCAGCACACGTCACGGACCTGCCAGGCTGCAGGCATTGCCACAGGTCACGCACACTTCACGGACCTGCCAGGCTGCAGGCACTGCCACAGGTCACGCACACTTCACGGACCTGCCAGGCTGCAGGCATTGCCACAGGTCACGCACACTTCACGGACCTGCCAGGCTGCAGGCATTGCCACAGGTCAGCACACTTCACGGACCTGTCAGGCTGCAGGCATTGCCACAGGTCACGCACACGTCACGTACCTGCCAGGCTGCAGGCATTGCCACAGGTCACGCACACTTCACGGACCTGCCAGGCTGCAGGCATTGCCACAGGTCAGCACACGTCACGGACCTGCCAGGCTGCAGGCATTGCCACAGGTCAGCACACTTCACGTACCTGCCAGGCTGCAGGCATTGCCACAGGTCAGCACACGTCACGTACCTGCCAGGCTGCAGGCATTGCCACCGTCTGCACACACGTCACGTACCTGCCAGGCTGCAGGCATTGCCACAGGTCAGCACACGTCACGGACCTGCCAGGCTGCAGGCATTGTCACCGTCTGCACACACGTCACGTACCTGCCAGGCTGCAGGCATTGCCACAGGTCAGCACACGTCACGGACCTGCCAGGCTGCAGGCATTGCCACAGGTCAGCACACGTCACGGACCTGCCAGGCTGCAGGCATTGCCACAGGTCAGCACACTTCACGTACCTGCCAGGCTGCAGGCATTGCCACAGGTCAGCACACGTCACGGACCTGCCAGGCTGCAGGCATGGCCACAGGTCAGCACACGTCACGGACCTGCCAGGCTGCAGGCATTGCCACAGGTCAGCACACGTCACGGACCTGCCAGGCTGCAGGCATTGCCACAAGTCAGCACACGTCACGTGCCTGCCAGGCTGCAGGCATTGCCACAGGTCAGCACACTTCACGGACCTGCCAGGCTGCAGGCATTGCCACAGGTCAGCACACTTCACGGACCTGCCAGGCTGCAGGCACTGCCACCGTCTGCACACACTTCACGGACCTCTCAGGCTGCAGGCATTGCCACAGGTCAGCACACTTCACGGACCTGCCAGGCTGCAGGCATTGCCACCGTCTGCACACACTTCACGGACCTGTCAGGCTGCAGGCATTGCCACAGGTCAGCACACTTCACGGACCTGCCAGGCTGCAGGCACTGCGACCGTCTGCACACACTTCACGGACCTATCAGGCTGCAGGCATTGCCACAGGTCAGCACACTTCACGGACCTGCCAGGCTGCAGGCATTGCCACAGGTCAGCACACTTCACGGACCTGTCAGGCTGCAGGCATTGCCACAGGTCAGCACACGTCACGGACCTGCCAGGCTGCAGGCACTGCCACAGGTCACACACGTCACGGACCTGCCAGGCTGCAGGCACTGCCACAGGTCAGCACACTTCACGGACCTGCCAGGCTGCAGGCATTGCCACCGTCTGCACACACTTCACGGACCTGCCAGGCTGCAGGCATTGCCACAGGTCAGCACACGTCACGTACCTGCCAGGCTGCAGGCACTGCCACCGTCTGCACACACTTCACGGACCTGTCAGGCTGCAGGCATTGCCACAGGTCAGCACACGTCACGTACCTGCCAGGCTGCAGGCACTGCCACCGCCTGCACACGTCACGGACCTGTCAGGCTGCAGGCATTGCCACAGGTCAGCACACGTCACGCACCTGCCAGGCTGCAGGCACTGCCACCGTCTGCACACACGTCGCGGACCTGCCAGGCTGCAGGCATTGCCACAGGTCAGCACACTTCACGGACCTGCCAGGCTGCAGGCATTGCCACAGGTCAGCACACTTCACGGACCTGCCAGGCTGCAGGCACTGCCACCGTCTGCACACACTTCACGGACCTGTCAGGCTGCAGACATTGCCACAGGTCAGCACACTTCACGGACCTGCCAGGCTGCAGGCACTGCCACCGTCTGCACACACTTCACGGACCTGCCAGGCTGCAGGCATTGCCACAGGTCAGCACACTTCACGGACCTGCCAGGCTGCAGGCACTGCCACCGTCTGCACACACTGCACGGACCTGTCGGGCTGCAGGCATTGCCACAGGTCAGCACACTTCACGGACCTGCCAGGCTGCAGGCACTGCCACCGTCTGCACGCACTTCACGGACCTGTCGGGCTGCAGGCATTGCCACAGGTCAGCACACTTCACGGACCTGCCAGGCTGCAGGCACTGCCACCGTCTGCACACACTTCACGGACCTGCCAGGCTGCAGGCACTGCCACCGTCTGCACACACTTCACGGACCTGCCAGGCTGCAGGCATTGCCACAGGTCAGCACACGTCACGGACCTGCCAGGCTGCAGACACTGTACAGGTCACACACACACACAACACACACGTCACGGACCTGCCAGGCTGCAGGCACTGCCACAGGTCAGCACACTTCACGGACCTGTCGGGCTGCAGGCATTGCCACAGGTCGGCACACTTCACGGACCTGCCAGGCTGCAGGCACTGCCACCGTCTGCACACACTTCACGGACCTGTCAGGCTGCAGGCACTGCCACAGGTCAGCACACGTCACGGACCTGCCAGGCTGCAGGCACTACCACAGGTCACACACACACACACGTCACGGACCTGCCAGGCTGCAGGCACTGCCACAGGTCACGCACACTTCACGGACCTGTCAGGCTGCAGGCATTGCCATAGGTCAGCACACGTCACGGACCTGCCAAGCTGCAGGCACTGCCACAGGTCAGCACACTTCACGGACCTGTCAGGCTGCAGGCACTGCCACAGGTCAGCACACGTCACGGACCTGCCAGGCTGCAGGCACTGCCACCGTCTTCATACACGTCACGGACCTGCCAGGCTGCAGGCACTGCCACAGGTCAGCACACTTCACGGACCTGTCAGGCTGCAGGCATTGCCACAGGTCAGCACACGTCACGGACCTGCCAGGCTGCAGGCACTGCCACCGTCTGCACACACGTCACGGACCTGCCAGGCTGCAGGCACTGCCACAGGTCAGCACACTTCACGGACCTGTCAGGCTGCATGCACTGCCACCGTCTGCACACGTCACGGACCTGCCAGGCTGCAGGCACTGCCACAGGTCAGCACACTTCACGGACCTGTCAGGCTGCAGGCATTGCCACAGGTCGGCACACGTCACGGACCTGCCAGGCTCCAGGCACTGCCACCGTCTGCACACACGTCACGGACCTGCCAGGCTGCAGGCATTGCCACAGGTCAGCACACGTCACGTACCTGCCAGGCTGCAGGCATTGCCACAGGTCAGCACACGTCACGGACCTGCCAGGCTGCAGGCATTGCCACAGGTCAGCACACGTCACGGACCTGCCAGGCTGCAGGCATTGCCACAGGTCAGCACACGTCACGGACCTGTCAGGCTGCAGGCATTGCCGCAGGTCAGCACACGTCACGGACCTGCCAGGCTGCAGGCATTGCCACAGGTCACACACACGTCACGGACCTGCCAGGCTGCAGGCATTGCCACAGGTCACACACACGTCATGCACCTGCCAGGCTGCAGGCATTGCCACAGGTCAGCACACGTCACGGACCTGTCAGGCTGCAGGCATTGCCACAGGTCACACACACGTCACGGACCTGCCAGGCTGCAGGCATTGCCACAGGTCACACACGTCACGGACCTGCCAGGCTGCAGGCATTGCCACAGGTCAGCACACGTCACGGACCTGTCAGGCTGCAGGCATTGCCACAGGTCACGCACACTTCACGGACCTGCCAGGCTGCAGGCACTGCCACCGTCTGCACACACGTCACGTACCTGCCAGGCTGCAGGCATTGCCACAGGTCAGCACACGTCACGGACCTGCCAGGCTGCAGGCATTGCCACAGGTCAGCACACGTCACGGACCTGCCAGGCTGCAAGCATTGCCACAGGTCAGCACACGTCACGGACCTGCCAGGCTGCAGGCATTGCCACAGGTCACACACGTCACGGACCTGTCAGGCTGCAGGCACTGCCACAGGTCAGCACACGTCACGGACCTGCCAGGCTGCAGGCATTGCCACAGGTCAGCACACGTCACGGACCTGCCAGGCTGCAGGCATTGCCACAGGTCACACACACGTCACGGACCTGTCAGGCTGCAGGCACTGCCACAGGTCAGCACACGTCACGTACCTGCCAGGCTGCAGGCATTGCCACAGGTCAGCACACGTCACGGACCTGCCAGGCTGCAGGCACTGCCACAGGTCAGCACACGTCAAAGACCTGCCAGGCTGCAGGCATTGCCACAGGTCAGCACACGTCACGGACCTGCCAGGCTGCAGGCATTGCCACAGGTCACACACACGGCACGGACCTGTCAGGCTGCAGGCACTGCCACAGGTCAGCACACGTCACGTACCTGCCAGGCTGCAGGCACTGCCACAGGTCAGCACACGTCACGTACCTGCCAGGCTGCAGGCACTGCCATAGGTCAGCACACGTCACGTACCTGCCAGGCTGCAGGCACTGCCACAGGTCAGCACGTCACGTACCTGCCAGGCTGCAGGCACTGCCACAGGTCAGCACACGTCACGTACCTGCCAGGCTGCAGGCATTGCCACAGGTCAGCACACGTCACGTACCTGCCAGGCTGCAGGCATTGCCACAGGTCAGCACACACGTCACGTACCTGCCAGGCTGCAGGCATTGCCACAGGTCAGCTCACGTCACGGACCTGCCAGGCTGCAGGCATTGCCACAGGACACACACACGTCACGGACCTGTCAGGCTGCAGGCACTGCCACAGGTCAGCACACGTCACGTACCTGCCAGGCTGCAGGCACTGCCACAGGTCAGCACACGTCACGTACCTGCCAGGCTGCAGGCACTGCCACAGGTCAGCACACGTCACGTACCTGCCAGGCTGCAGGCACTGCCACAGGTCAGCACACGTCACGGACCTGCCAGGCTGCAGGCATTGCCACAGGTCACGCACACGTCACGTACCTGCCAGGCTGCAGGCATTGCCACAGGTCAGCACACTTCACGGACCTGCCAGGCTGCAGGCATTGCCACAGGTCAGCACACTTCACGGACCTGTCAGGCTGCAGGCATTGCCACAGGTCAGCACACTTCACGGACCTGCCAGGCTGCAGGCATTGCCACAGGTCAGCACACGCCACGTACCTGCCAGGCTGCAGGCATTGCCACAGGTCAGCACACTTCACGTACCTGCCAGGCTGCAGGCATTGCCACAGGTCAGCACACTTCACGGACCTGCCAGGCTGCAGGCATTGCCACAGGTCAGCACACGTCAGTACCTGCCAGGCTGCAGGCATTGTCACAGGTCAGCACACGTCACGTACCTGCCAGGCTGCAGGCATTGCCACAGGTCAGCACACACGTCACGTACCTGCCAGGCTGCAGGCATTGCCACAGGTCAGCACACGTCACGGACCTGCCAGGCTGCAGGCATTGCCACAGGTCAGCACACGTCACGTACCTGCCAGGCTGCAGGCATTGCTACAGGTCAGCACACGTCACGGACCTGCCAGGCTGCATGCATTGCCACAGGTCAGCACACGTCACGGACCTGCCAGGCTGCAGGCATTGCCACAGGTCACGCACACTTCACGGACCTGCCAGGCTGCAGGCACTGCCACAGGTCACGCACACTTCACGGACCTGCCAGGCTGCAGGCATTGCCACAGGTCACGCACACTTCACGGACCTGCCAGGCTGCAGGCATTGCCACAGGTCAGCACACTTCACGGACCTGTCAGGCTGCAGGCATTGCCACAGGTCACGCACACGTCACGTACCTGCCAGGCTGCAGGCATTGCCACAGGTCACGCACACTTCACGGACCTGCCAGGCTGCAGGCATTGGCACAGGTCAGCACACTTCACGTACCTGCCAGGATGCAGGCATTGCCACAGGTCAGCACACGTCACGTACCTGCCAGGCTGCAGGCATTGCCACAGGTCAGCACACTTCACGTACCTGCCAGGCTGCAGGCATTGCCACAGGTCAGCACACTTCACGGACATGCCAGGCTGCAGGCATTGCCACAGGTCAGCACACTTCACGGACCTGCCAGGCTGCAGGCATTGCCACAGGTCAGCACACTTCACGGACCTGCCAGGCTGCAGGCATTGCCACCGTCTGCACACACTCCACGTGCCTCTCAGGCTGCAGGCATTGCCACAGGTCAGCACACGTCACGGACCTGCCAGGCTGCAGGCATTGCCACAGGTCAGCACACTTCACGGACCTGTCAGGCTGCAGGCATTGCCACAGGTCACGCACACGCCACGTACCTGCCAGGCTGCAGGCATTGCCACAGGTCACGCACACTTCACGGACCTGCCAGGCTGCAGGCATTGCCACAGGTCAGCACACTTCACGTACCTGCCAGGCTGCAGGCATTGCCACAGGTCAGCACACGTCACGTACCTGCCAGGCTGCAGGCATTGCCACAGGTCAGCACACTTCACGTACCTGCCAGGCTGCAGGCATTGCCACAGGTCAGCACACTTCACGGACCTGCCAGGCTGCAGGCATTGCCACAGGTCAGCACACTTCACGGACTTGCCAGGCTGCAGGCATTGCCACAGGTCAGCACACTTCACGGACCTGCCAGGCTGCAGGCATTGCCACCGTCTGCACACACTCCACGTGCCTCTCAGGCTGCAGGCACTGCCACAGGTCACGCACACTTCACGGACCTGCCAGGCTGCAGGCATTGCCACAGGTCAGCACACTTCACGGACCTGCCAGGCTGCAGGCACTGCCACAGGTCACGCACACTTCACGGACCTGTCAGGCTGCAGGCACTGCCACAGGTCACGCACACTTCACGGACCTGCCAGGCTGCAGGCATTGCCACAGGTCAGCACACTTCACGGACCTGCCAGGCTGCAGGCACTGCCACAGGTTACGCACACTTCACGGACCTGTCAGGCTGCAGGCACTGCCACAGGTCACGCACACTTCACGGACCTGCCAGGCTGCAGGCATTGCCACAGGTCAGCACACTTCACGGACCTGTCAGGCTGCAGGCACTGCCACAGGTCACGCACACTTCACGGACCTGTCAGGCTGCAGGCACTGCCACAGGTCACGCACACTTCACGGACCTGTCAGGCTGCAGGCACTGCCACAGGTCACGCACACTTCACGGACCTGTCAGGCTGCAGGCACTGCCACAGGTCACGCGCTCCATGCAGACTACGCACACCACGCAGACTACGCACTCCACGCAGACTACGCACTCCACGCAGACTACGCACTCCACGCAGACTACGCACTCCACGCAGACTACGCACTCCACGCAGACTACGCACTCCACGCAGACTACGCACTCCACGCAGACTACGCACTCCACGCAGACTACGCACTTCACGCAGAACACGCCCTCCACGCAGACTACGCACTCCACGCAGACTACGCACTCCACGCAGACTACGCACATCATGCAGACCACGCACTTCACGCAGACTACGCACTCCACGCAGAACACGCACTCCACGCAGAACACGCCCTCCACGCCGGGCCGCAGGAACTGCGCAGAATCGTCTGGCCGCTCCGGGCGTCAGTGGATCACCCTCACCCATAATAAGGTTGCCATTTGTTTGCAGAATAGTGTTACGCCATTCCTAAATATTTGTTTAAAATAATTTTGCAGGATTTTTGTCCCTGCACATATTTTTGTCAACGCGGCAATTTGGTGTATTTTTTTCGTATTTAATAGCATTATTGTATCTCGCTATCGGTTGGTGCGAATGGTATCATATAATATGGAATGATAGCGAAATAACACATATACAAAATAACACATCACAGAAACATGCTTTACAACTCGTCGCTACAAAGCTCTAACCGCGAAAGTGCATATTTCAAGTTTTCGAAATATTAACGACTGAACTTTTCCTTGCATGACTTCAATCTTGACACCGTACACTTTCGCAGTACAGTATCTCCGTGACAGTGGAGATACTGTATGTACTCGCAGTACAGTAGCCCTTTTACGATTGTTCCCTTAAAAAGAACGTCGTTGATTTGTTTTAGCGAGCAGAAAATCTGAATTTAGACAAATGCACTTTCGCGGGTAGAGCTTTGGGGTGACGAAATATGCATTTCTGTTTAGCATACGCACCGACGGGGGCGAGTAACCGTCCCGAAGGGCCTTCGGGAATAATGAAAAATAGAGGCGCTGCACGCCACCGTTTTTGCAAGAACTGGTTGTCCAGGGGCGTCGCCACGAAATTTTGAGCGGGGGGACAGGCGTGTGTGTGTGTGTGTGTGTGGAGGGGCAGGTGTTTGCCCCCCCCCCCCCCCGACTCCCATAGGGCTAATGTTAAAATCCTGCGAATCTGATTGTCCAGCAATTGCCGACATCCTGTAGATTTTACCTTTTGGGAAAACTGTACTACTGTAACATGCTTCTGTCAAAAGTTATTCTCATAAAATATTATAAAAAATTTAGAATGTTCCCAGTTCAATAACATCACCTAACGTGACTATCGAAGTGAGGTCAAATCTGACGGATTCTTCAAACAATAAAGTTAATTCTTTTTTAAATGGCTTTTACTGCGCATCGCTATTTCTTTTGAATATCTAGATAAAGATACCTTTGTAAAGGTCACCCATATATGCCCGAAATTTGATCTTTGGCGACCTAGTTATCTTAATATTGACCTGACCTCAACAGCGACCGAAATTTAATTATTTCCTAAGAACTTGTCACGGGCTATTCAACGCCGTTTTCCGCTTGTTGCTAGCTTGCGAAATTTTCCGAGGTCTTAGGGGACGAGCACCCGCGCCCCGTCGGTTCGAAGTTAGCGTCCATCCCCGCCGGTGTGAGGTTAAAATTCACTGATGTATTTAAAACAAGTTAGACCTTCTGTTCAAGGATGTTTAAATTCGGCCCCAACAAATATGAGAAACATCACATGACGCGATGGGAAAAAGCATTCAATACAAATATGCTGGCTCAAAAATGCTCGTGGTATTTCTCAATCATATTCTTAAAACCTCCCTTGTAAGAGATGTTTAATCGAATGGATAAAACTAAATTTCACGCCTGAGAAGAACGCCAGATTCATTCACGATTCTTTTTGTTTCCAGTATTCATGTTTTGTTGTTTCTCCCCTGCTTAATTTCCTTTTTTACGCCATAAATGCGTTTCAATGGGCAGCAGGACATTCTCTCATGCGTCACAGACCGATGCACATATTTTCCGTTGTCATCTTATTCAGCCTTGCAACGACGAGATGTTGGTAATGTTCTTTAGCTCACGGTGATAGCAGCAGCGTCATTGCATAGAGGTGGTTTATAGCGGTGTCATTGCTAGCCAGATAAAAATCTGTCATTTCCGCAGGCAAGCTCATTAACTGTGTCGCTGCAGCTATAAGGCAACTATTTACTGCCCTCTTCCAGGACAGTTGTCTCCTCGGGAAATGCTGCGATTGATCCATCCATTGACCACCATGGCTTACTCATTCAAACTGCTCACACCTGCGACGATTCACTGACCTGTACCGTTTCCGGTGGTCGGGAACTCTTCCGGCGACGGTCGGGAATTCCCTTTGATCGTGCCGAAGGTGTGCCGCGAATGACTTCCTAGTGACTGCAGACGTGGTGACTGATAGTGACTGATATTCGACTGAACAGTCACCCGCTATAGTCATCAACCATCCATCAACCAACCATGCCTGTTGATGAAGACATATTTCAGGAGCATTGGTTAACTTGGGGCTTGCACGGCATCTTGCCATGGAAATGCTTTGGGTTAGAAAAATAGGAAGATGCATAGGGTATGTATGCTGCTGAATACCAATCGGCTGTTGAACACTTTTGCTGACGGTTTGATAATATCGCACGAAATGTTACGAAATAGCACACTAAAGCCAAAGGATTGCTTTGTTTTTATATGGATATTGGATATTTTAATGTGGATTTGGCTCAATCACATTTTCAGCTGCACTGTAAAATTGTCATCGTGAAACGCAAGCTATATTATTTTTTCTGTGTGCTTTATGTATGTTTTACACGTGGTATGTTACCAGGTGAATCACCACAGGCGCATTATCTACACGTCTTTGTCAATGTGATTTTTACTGATATGTTTTCAAACAACAGAGATTTTCGTGCAACATCACCAATTTGTATCCTCTTCCCAATCCACCAGATAACTGAAATGTGAAGTCACACTTCAGTTATCTGGATTGTTTTACTAATCTCAGTTATCTGAGAAATTGAAAATCAGCAGCGCGTACAATATATAGTAGTGTCGTCAGTCCAGGTCCTGATGTCCCGTTTCTCGCCGAAACGTATATCCCAATAATATCGGATCAAACCAGTATGCGTGATACTTCAAGCCTTTCTGGAAATAGCATAACTGATTTACTGAGTTCATTTTCCTTAGCAATGGTGGCCAGGTTTGCAAATCAGCCCGACTATAGTATCTCGCCCGAGTAAGACTGATTTGTTTGCGGGAGGCGTTTTTCACCATATGCCGGGGATATCAAAATACATTGGCCCGAGAGGTGTGGTAATAAGTGGTATAATAATATATATTTCTGAACGATGCTCGGAAATGACTGTCAGCCGAAGTGTTAAAAATGATTTGGCACGAGAGCGAAGGTCGAGTGACGAATTACCGAGGTGTTGTTATGCGGGGGACCGAGGGCCGGTAGGCCCGAGGTACGAATAAAGAAAGCCAGGTGAATATTGCATAATTTGACAAGCACAAAGGTAGAAAGCAATTTACCACATGCCGCTAGCGGTCCGCAACAACATAAATAAAAGCTAATTAAAGTGTAAAGTAAGTCATAAAGCATGGAGGATGATGGACAAATTGAAAGACCATTATTTCCTCCATATTTAGGTTTTACGTATCCGGAGATGAAGAAGATACTCTAGAAGAGAAGACTAGAAATTCGCAATGACCCACCTGCAATTTGATTGCAAACGCGACATATCTGGCGCTTTTGTATCAAAAGCGCCAGGGTCTGAAAATGTGTTCAACAATGCTCTGCTATGGCATATTGTCGTATGCGCTTCTGTTCTGGCACTTCCGCTCTCAATATTCTGTTAAATAATTGTCTGGGAAAATCAAAATGACTTAGGTCAAAATCGTTTCCCCAATACTTCCAACATTAGCCTCAGCGGTCCGAAAGCTTTTCCCAAAAGCACGTGCTAATGTTGAAAGGATATCTCGGCATGTGGTAAAGGTATTTCTCATACCGTTAGTCCAAAATGTTCAATGCCGAGCGTCCTAAACCACGATTTACCATTGTTGATGATTTTATGGAAGGCATTGATGAGATCATTGACAAAGAAGATGGTCATGTCAAAGAGCTGGAAATCGCAATAAAAACCGTCATTGATGGCAATAAAAATCAAAGCACAAAACGCAAGACTGAATCATGGGTTGCTTGACTTCGTGTGGAAGCAGTGAAGCTGGCCTTTAAAGATGAGCTCCTACAAATGAGCACCAGGATACTAAGTGTAGTCATATCCAATATGATTCTCAACATGAAAATGGAAGACTATGGAGACTACGAACCACCATCCATCTGTACCGCATTCAGCCTTATAGGAAAATACCTACGAGAGAGCAACTACCCAGCACTGCTTAAAACGGATCCAATCTTCGAACAAGCTAGAATGGCCAAGAAAACAAAACTTAAGCTGTTGAAAAAGGCGGGACTTGGCAACCGTCCGAACAAAGCGATGCCCAACACCGCAGAGGAGGAGAATACCCTTTGGGAAAGTGGGGAAATGGCCGCATTGGTTGTCCGGAGGCGTTAAACGTGGCAACTTGGTACAGCTTTTCACTTCGATATTTGGTTTGCGGGGACGTGATGAGGTTTGACAAATGACTGAGCAACATTACTGTCCAAAGTGATGAGAATGGAAATGAATACCTGGAGTTTTGTGAGAGGGGAACAAAAATCAGAGACAGTGATGTGAGTGGCGGTGCCAGAGCCTATATACCAAAAGCTTATGCCAACAAGCAGTGCCCGGAAAAGTGTCAAGTCCACATATATCGTGAATAGTTATGAGGCCCGCCGACCAGCTGAGTCCAAAAGACGGAATCACCATTTTTCCTCGTGGTAAACCACGCTCGCAAACCAGACTCTGCAATTTTTATCTCTCTCAAAAATACCCCCCTGGGTGTGAACACGATAGGATCGCTCCTCAAACATGCTTTTTCTCTCTCTTTCGGGGGTGGGAAGGTGGGGGAGGGGTTCTCGTCCAACCCGTAGTCCGGCCTTTAGCCATATGCCGCCGCAGGTGGGGAGGGACCCCCCCCCCCCCCCCACTCCGGGCGGGGAACCGAATGACCTGCGCCAGTAGCCAGACTCGAACTGCTTCACGTTTCATGGCTGCAGTAACATCACCATCAATACAACGCACTGCTAAAGCTGAACAGCTACTATGCTTTTGCTATAACTGCAACCATGTATGATTTGATTATGTGAATTTTTACTTAACTAAATGTCAATGCGGTGAAATGCTGACTTATGTCTAGCTGAAGCTGAAAAGAAATAAAAATTTATGCATTTGAAAACTTGTTTATTCTAAAGTGTAATTTGATCTGAAGAAGATCTGCTAAATGAACGAGCTTCTATCGTGCAGGAAACGATTATTCCTGCACTGCTTTCCTGCACGGTAGAATAGGACATTTAACATCCAAACCCCAATGTACGGTATGAGAAAAATCATTTCTAATACCTCTCATTTTGTTTTGCATGTTAAATGTCCTATTCTACCGTGCAGAATAAGAGTGCAGAAAAGCTTTATTGTGCACTCTTATGCTGCACGCTAGACACGCTTTCATTCAGCAGATCCGCTTCAGAGTACTTTATTTCACCTAAGAATTTGTGTATGTGTTACCGCTGTTTTTTGCATAAATTCAGATCATATTTTACTTGAGAATAAACTTGTTTTCAGAGGTTTACTTGAGGTTTACTTGATGAGGTTTACTTGAGGCTTACTTGAGAGGTTTACTTGTTGGCTCCGGTATGAGAAATACCTTTCTGAACTTGGCTGGTCATGACTGCCAGACTCAGAGGGGTGTCATGGCTATCTCCGTAACGTGTCCACCGTGTCCCATGGCGTCATTTGACAGCTCGATTTCCACCAATGGGGTGGCCGAATCGGAAGAAGCGTATTTACTTTCGTAGACCGTCTCGTGGCACTTCTCGGTCTACCAAAAGAATTACGCCTTCGACCAGGCGCGGCCGCCATGTTTATATACGGTGGTGCATTCGTCACTCAACGATCTTCAACATAATTGTAGGTGAAAGAAGTGTAATCCAGATGTAAAAATACTTTCACCTGATAGATACTACTACAAAGTATCCTCAAGTCACCTTACTTCATCAACAACCAGGTGAAATAATACAAAATTCGCACTTCGACCAAAAACAGCACCCAGCGACAGTTCCCCCGTTGCCAAAATCCAAACATTGCCTTATATGGGCAAGGGCCTCGCTCGGTTGCATGCCTCGCTTTGACATCGTCTAGCGGCTCACCCTTGCAATTTAGGAGAAAATGTCCCAAAAGCGAGCTGTAGAGGACGTTCCAATCTATCATTTAGTGCTCAATTGATCTCTCTGGCACTTAAGGTATGCAAATGGTAGGACGCGAAAGTAGGCCGATTTAACACTATTTGAATAAGGAGCGTGTGACGTCACGTGCCCGTGACATCACGCATTTCGCTGCCTACCCGGGACGGGTCTACCTAGTCTCTATGGCCTTGTGCCAGACTCGGCGTCAAAAAATATGTCACTCGACCTTCGGTCTCGTGCCAAATCTTCTTAAACACCTCGACTGGCAGTCATTTCCCAGCATCGTTCAGAAATATATAACCACACTCGGCCGGCATAATTTTCGAGACTTCTGCGCTTTATTGATTTTTGACCTCGCGGCCTCCGGCCTCGTTCAAAAATCAAGAAAGCACATCGGTCTTGACAATTTAATTTCACCGGCCACATGCAGTATTATATAACACCGGCGTTCACAGTGGTAAATACGCTGCTTTCTCTTGGCAAATGAAATATTTGCAGCGAATTTATATTTTGCTGGAACTCTTTGTAACGTGTGATGTCCAAAGAAAGTTTAGCTTCGTCGATTTGTCAAGGAATTGCACCGCAATATTTATACATGTCTTGCCAAAATATTGCCTCATATGTTTCAGTTGACATAGTTTACCGAGTTTTGGCTTTGCATTCCATGAGACATGTTCGGTTAATCATGTTCAGCCAGCTGGCCGCTGACAAGCATGTTTTTACCAATTCAACAGTCAGTCATCACGTGAAGTTCAGTAATCCATCTAGTCTGGTTTATTGCTGAACCACCTTGAATGGAATGGTTGTTTGGCAGCTGATTGCTGCGGAATGTTGATATAATATAAATTGCTAGTAAATTTTTATACATGATTGACATGGGGTGTCGCCTTGTTATTGCTAACTTAGAAGTAAACAATAAATAAGTCATTTGTAATTTTAAAATAAAATGTATTCACGTAATTTCTGTTGCAAATGATATTCCTTAAAATAGTGGACTCATTTACGTGATTACGAGCGAGCGCGAAGCGCTCGCTCGTCCTTCCGTGGTATGTGGGAAAAATGTGAATGAGCGGCCCGGCCCGACCCGGCCCGACCCGGCCCGTGGCGACGCTTTTGAGAAGCTAATATCTCTGCAACCGCACGTCCGATTGACAAGCGGGGTCGTTTGCTGAGTAGCCCCATCCAACCAAACCTGTTTGAGACCAGTGCCAACTCATGTGGGTTACTACCGCTGCACGTGGCGCGTGCCACGTGAGGGGTGTTGAAAAGTGTTCCCTCGCAAAAACTCCGCAACGGCTGGGCCGATTGTGTTCAAATTTGGTGTGTGGTTAGGGACCTCTCAGCCGCCACTTTCCCACAAGTCGGGAATGGGGTGACTCTGTACGTGCGCACGTGCACACCCCTATTATATATCTCAGGAACGGCTGAGCCGATTGTGTTCAAATTTGGTGTTTGGTTAGGGACCCTCCGCCGCCGCCTTCCCACAAGTCATGGGTGGGAAGCCTCTGCACGTGCGCACGTGCGCACGTGCGCACGTGTACACCCCTATTCTATATCTCAGGAACGGCTGAGCCGATTGTGTACAAATTTGGTGTATAGTTAGGGACCTCCAGTCGCCAAATTCCCACAAGTCAGGGGTGGGGTGCCTCTGCACGTGCGCACCTTTTTTGTATCTCAGAAACTACCTACCCTATCGAGTTGAAATTCAGCATACATTTCCTCGGCGCTCGCTCGTTCATCGCCGACTACGGCGCCTTACTGGTTAAATAGGATAGTTCAATGAGAAATAGAGACTGTGAAATCATTAAATATTGTTATCCCTACGTCTCCACACATAAAACCAATCTGGTCCAGCCTTATTTGACAAACTGAAGTTGTACTTGCGCCACGCATAAAATATGTATCAAACTTCGAAACGAAATGTCCCAAAATCAAATCGAATCTGCCAAACCACTTTGCCATAAAGCTTATAGCGGACGTAACCGGTGATGGCGGGCACTTTGATCGTCCATTTTGTTCGTTTTCAGATCGGGCCGGTGTGACCGACAGAGTCGGGACTTTCTCCAGTTGGATGTCGGCCAGAGGACGACCCGCCAGCCAATCAGGACGCCGGACGTCTCCTAAATGCAACTGAATGCTCCGGGAGAGATTTATGCCGCAAGCTGGATGGAGGAGCTGCGACACTTTGAAGGCCTGGAAGAAATTTATGGCGCAATAAACGACAAGATAAACTTTTTCGTTTTTCCCCTCCACTGTCAATTCAAAAACACACCGATGGCGAAATGTCACGTACCAACAGTCGGGCTGGATGCAAGCGAACTAGTAGAAAAACGCCAGTTTTTGTCAGAATTCTTGAAGAGGATAAGTGGTAAGGATGATTGCGAAAGATAACTCTGGCAAAATACGTGATTCATCATGGTGTAAAAGTGTCGGCATTCTGATGCAACATTGGTACCCAAGAGCTTCATCGAAATTATTTATGTCAATGGGAGACCGTTCATATTATATTTGATTCAACAATGTTATTTTGCAGATATATCTAAGAAAACATTGAAAAGCTTCCACCGTTTTGCTTTGACGTGCTTTCCTAATCACAAAAGTGATATTTACGAATAACTTGGTTCCCAACAAGCACCACATGTCTGAAAGCTGTGTGCCTGATTTGCAACATCATATTCCGTAAAGTGTATGATGTAAATATTTCTAGAAGATATAGAGGAATGTGAGACATAACGTGGTAGCGGCACAAAGCGAGACATTGCAATTTCTGTTCGTATAGTGTTGCCACAAAATACAAAATCAGCAATAAGGAGTTCACCAGAGAGCTAATAGTTTCCGGAAGACATCGAAGACATCGGCGCACGAGTGTGAAAGGAGTCGGTTTATATTTACTTACAGAGGACGGTCTTCTTTTAAGCTCTTGTTAGTAATTTCGCAGGGATTTTTTTAGTAGAGTTATTAAAAGACAGAAAGATGCAGTTTCTTAAGGTTTTGACCTGTTCCAACTAGGATTAGATTACTCTTGGACGGATTAAATTTGAAGGTATTAGATGTAAAGTGGGACATGACAGCATGGATTCCTGTGGAGATTTGTATTACTCATTATACTTATTGACATGACATCTTGTTGCGTTATCAAGATGTCACTTGAGGCGATGCCCTTGCGTCAGTCAGGTGTGTTACGTTTTATTTGAAGCCTACAAAATGTGTTTTTATCACAAAATGCATTTACAAAGATCACTATTGCAGGGTATATCAGGCTTCCGTGTTAAGAAATATTTTGTATATGTTTACTGACTGATTGGCTGATTGATGACAATCTATGACATACCATGCTGAAATTAAGTTCTTAAACTCAATGCGGACCTCTACAAATTAACATCAATACGCAGCTTCGAGTGTGTCCTGCCGTCAACCTAAGGAAGCACAGGCAACTTTGCTAGGCACTGCCTTCTCTACGCTAGCCATCGCCTCGCACGTTGAAACATTAAATTATCCATCGGACCATTCGATACTGAATGCTGCGGTCATGTGAATTTGATGTGTCAATATCGAACTAAGCATTGTTAGAGCATTTCACAATTTTCATTTCCGCATGTGACATGTAATTTTAGATTTTTTGGGGGGAGGGGGAGGGGGAGGGGAGGGGTTCTCGCCCACCCCGTAGTCTAGCGTATAGCTATATGCCGCAGCGGGTGGGGAGGGGAACCATCCCCCTCTAGGGCGGGAAACCGAATGACTTGCGCCAGTAGCCAGACTCGAACTCGGAACCCTTGGATTCCGAGTCTAACGCTCTACCAACTGAGCCACCCGGCCCCCAATTTGAGATGTATTTGAGAATTTGAGCTGGGTTCGGGCCTGCCGCCTGGTGGCGGGCGGCGGTGTAGTCACGCATGCGGTAGTGCGCATGCGCGCTGACCTCGGGTCATTCGTGGGCTGACCCGAGAGGGGACAGACGGGAACCGTGCGGGACGGGCTGTGAGTGTGACTGGAGTATCGGCTCAGATATCTGCAGCTGATACCAATTAAGCTGAATCATCCGATGGAGAGAAGACTGAAGGTGTCTACTACCAAACATTGACGTGGCCTGGGAGATATTCCATGCCGGTAAGCCTTGCAGGTTTCCCTACGGTTTCTCAATAGAAAAGTGAGTGATGCTGTATGCACGCATTGCTGGTGGGATGTCGCAGCCGTATTTTTCGAACTTGGTAGAAATAATTGCAGGTGTTTACTTCGGCCCTGATACGCAACCACATTCAAATCCAGAGTTCGACATCGACCCGCATAAGAACAACCTGTGCTGAAGGCAGAACTGCTTATTTTACCTCTATCTCCCCTGAGTATGATGGTGAGCCCAGGGGCGGATCCAGAAAATTTCCAGGGGGGGTATTACAAATCGGAGGCCCCTACCTACCCCAAAATTGTAAAACTCCACGAATTTGTGCCACTTTATTTCGAGGGGGCCCCTATTTTGAACTTTGTATTTATTTTATTTTGTATTCCTGAGATTGACATCACCTGGTGGCCCCCTGTATCTGCAGTAAATATGAATGAATATACAACCACATACAGGCGACAGGGCGCGTTTATTAAGTACAACAATACAATCTACACTGACAAAGGCAGTCAAATTACCGTTTTTAAAGAATGGACTCAAAATCGTGACTTAGTCCCGATGACTGGTGAGATGCTCAGCTACGCCAAGGTGATGAGCAACGCAGAAGCCAGAGCCCAGGTCCAGAGCTGCTCCATATCTGCTCGCCGTCACATTGCACGTATTATACCCGCATTCCGTGTCAGTTATTTTCTGTTCCCCATCATGTGTTTTCTTCAATCTGTTACTACCCGAGTCCTTCATCGTCTATTACCTGACCCAACGGCTCGGCTGGACAGACTGCAGCGTCTCCGCACCGGTCACTAACAGATAGACGGGATGCGTGCATATGTTTTGCTGACGCCACCTCCAAACCGCGGATATAGCCACCGGACACTAACAGACGGTTACCTACTCAGTTGCACGCATATACAGGCCAGGATGGCCCAGATAGAAGTTGACGTTTGGTTTCAATAATAGGTACTAATAAACCGGGGCGTCGCCACGGATTTTTGAGAGGGGAGACGAAGTGCCGAATGAACCATCGGTTCGCGAAATTGTGAAAGAAAATACATTTTTACTTAATAATGTATACTTAGGAACGCAATTTTGTATTGCATGTACCGGCTTTATTTATTATATTTTTAATTCATAACAGGTGAATACAAATTTCTTCGGAAATATTAATGGTGGAATGTTAACAAACTATATGTATATTCGATAGGCACTGCCAGGCAATGGCGAGTCTTTTTCAACAATTAAATCACCACACATGTAAGCTATCAAAAATAAAATATGTTAACACAAGCTGGTTGGGATTCGCCTCCCAGATTGATACATATCCTAGTTATTCTTGTTACATAGAGAGCCATTTTATCCTGAATAAAAGAAGTGGCAGCTATCGGTCCGTTTGTCTGTTCGGATGTCACTCGATCGCTTAATAACTTAGCGCACCTTGCGGCTTGCAGTCACAACCGCGAAATGTTGCATTTTAGTGGGTATGTAGGGTCCCACTATCGTATGCAAATTTTGCGTCGATCCATGGTCACATAAGTCTGAAATTTTACAAATTATTAATATGACGTGAATATCAGAACTTGTAGGAACTTGTAGGCTGCTTAACTTGTAGAACTTGTAGGCTGCCACTGAACTGGCTTTTTGTTTTCGGGAGACACTGGCTCAGTGGTTATGGGGGGTCAGGGTATTTTATAGATATTTCGCAGGTCGGTATTGTCATGCGAGGTAACGTCACTGGCGTGCTTTTCTATCTGCTTCATATACTCAGCGCATCTCACTGCGACCCTGGGTGCTCACTGCTCGTATCTGTACCAGGAGGACGGATCACCCTGGGTCCGGTGACTGCCGTCCGGCTCGGTGTGCGGGGTAGTCGTTTGTTGACGGCTGGCCGAGACGGATGCAGATAAAGTAACTGATGTACTTGAAGAATAGATGAAGTAGTAATCCGAAAACTACCTCGCTTTGCAAACTTCGAACGCATTTGGGCAAAACATTGGCTTGTATTTGTATTTTATATATTTGGTCCGAAGCTTTTGAATATATATATATATATATATATATATATATATATATATATATATATATATCGGAGTTCAGGACCCGGCATAAAGCACTGACAAATTGGAAGTGGCCTTTCCGCTCTGTTACCAGGAATGCAAAAGCGAATGAAATAACATGTTGGTTACCAACGACTCCGAAACGTACACAGATATATCTGTCTCATTGATCATGTGTACCTATTCAACACAATACATTTTCAATGCATCAGGTATTTTTTTTATTGAACGAACTTCTTATATCCATGTCAGCTGCCTTTCCTTTAATCTCAGTTGAAACGGAACAGTATATATGAACTGCGACAGGGACACAGAACCATAAACAACGCCGTTGTTTCCTTTCAGCAAGCCAAAGTGTGCCTAAACAAATCAACAAAAAGGGCACATTCGGTGTCATAATATGCCTGATTTATTCTGCTACCGAAATTCCATTTAGACTCCTGCCATCTTGCCTCAAGAAAAGTAACAATATGGCCCTGATCCCTTCCTTACTTCCATTGCCCTGATAGTTGTTTCCAAATGCCTTTTACGATATTGAAAACTGCAATAATTCTGAACAAAGTATGTATTTATGTCTCCAAAACTGGAGGGGACAATCCCTCAGACTGACGACTGGGGGGGGGGCAGTTGCCCCCCCCCCCCCCACCCGTCCCCCATACGGCGACGCCCTTGCCAACCAATCAAAATTGTCCAAGAATAATGTAAATATAACTTGATCGATAATTATATGTCCAGACATTGCCAAAAGCAGGATGAGTCCTCGGTGTTTTCACAACCGACAAATCAGAATAAAAAAAACGCCTAAAACGAGTCCACTGGAAAGCAACATTCGTGGCAGCTAAATCAACAGCTGGCACAACATTGTCCACGGGCCTCTAATTGACCTGAAGTCACGAAACAGAAACTAGCGAGTCGCTTGTCATAAGAGGAAGTCAATGGTGTCCGGTTTGAAGGTTTTGGGTCAACCGATGACCTCCGTGTCCATGATGAGGTCAGTGACAAAAGTGCTGGTGATCATAGGCGTACCCAAGGGGGGGGGGCGGGGCAATAGCCCCCTCCTGAAGGTCCGTACGTGCCCCGTTGGCCGTATGTGCCCCTTTGGAAATAGGGCCCGAAGGGGTCTATTTCGAAGAAATGAATGGTTTTTTTTCTTAAAGATTTTTTTTTGTGTTGAAAATATGCCCCTTAAAAATATAGTGGGACAAATCCGGTGAGTTTTTTTTGGTGGGGTACCTTATGCCCCCCTGATAAAAAAAATGCCCCCTCCTGGAGTGAATCCTGGGTACGCCACTGTGCGTGATCCACATCGGGAGGTTACCAGTTAACCCAAGACCTTCAAAACAGACACCATTGGCTTCTTCTGATTACGGGTAACACGTTAGTTTGTATTTCGCGACTGAAGGTCAATTATGGTGCAATCGACAATGTTGCACCAGCAATAATTTGACTACCGCTCATGTTGGTTTCCAGTGGACTCGTTTCAGCCGCCTTTTTGACAGGAGGCCCCTGGTACTAGACAGTAGGCTCCCGGTACTATACAGGAGGCTCCTGTACTAGATAGGAGGTCCACGGCCAGACAGGAGGCCCCCGGTACTAGACAGGAGACCCCCGGTACTAGATAGGAGGCCTCCGGTACTACATAGACAGGAGTCACCCGGTACTACATAGATAGGAGGCCCCCGGTACTAGATAGATAGGAGTCACCCGGTACTAGACAGGAGGCCCCCGGTACTACATAGATAGGAGGCCCCCGGTACTACATAGATAGGAGGTCCCGGTACTACATAGATAGGAGGCCCCCGGTACTACATAGATAGGAGTCACCCGGTACTATATAGATAGGAGTCACCCGGTACTACATAGATAGGAGGCCCCCGGTACTACATAGATAGGAGGCCCCCGGTACTAGATAGATAGGAGGCCCCCGGTACTATATAGATAGGAGTCACCCGGTACTACATAGATAGGAGGTCCCGGTAATACATAGATAGGAGGCCCCGGTACTACATAGATAGGAGTCACCCGGTACTACATAGATAGGAGGGCCCGGTACTATATAGATAGGAGTCACCCGGTACTACATAGATAGGAGGCCCCCGGTACTACATAGATAGGAGGCCCCCGGTACTAGATAGATAGGAGGCCCCGGTACTACATAGATAGGAGTCCCCCGGTACTAGATAGGAGTCACCCGGTACTACATAGATAGGAGGCCCCGGTACTACATAGATAGGAGTCCCCCGGTACTAGATAGGAGTCACCCGGTACTATATAGATAGGAGGCCCCGGTACTACATAGATAGGAGGTCCCGGTAATACATAGATAGGAGGCCCCGGTACTACATAGATAGGAGTCACCCGGTACTACATAGATAGGAGGTCCCGGTACTATATAGATAGGAGTCACCCGGTACTACATAGATAGGAGGCCCCCGGTACTACATAGATAGGAGGCCCCCGGTACTAGATAGATAGGAGGCCCCGGTACTACATAGATAGGAGTCCCCCGGTACTAGATAGGAGTCACCCGGTACTACATAGATAGGAGGCCCCGGTACTACATAGATAGGAGTCCCCCGGTACTAGATAGGAGTCACCCGGTACTATATAGATAGGAGGCCCCGGTACTACATAGATAGGAGTCACCCGGTACTAGATAGATAGGAGTCACCCGGTACTACATAGATAGGAGGCCCCGGTACTACATAGATAGAAGGCCCCGGTACTACATAGATAGGAGGCCCCCGGTACTACATAGACAGGAGCCACCCGGTACTAGATAGATAGGAGTCACCCGGTACTACATAGATAGGAGGCCCCGGTACTACATAGATAGGAGGCCCCGGTACTACATAGATAGGAGGCCCCGGTACTAGATAGGAGTCACCCGGTACTACATAGATAGGAGGGCCCGGGTACTACATAGATAGGAGGCCCCGGTACTACATAGATAGGAGGCCCCCGGTACTACATAGATAGGAGGCCCCCGGTACTACATAGACAGGAGGCCCCGGTACTACATAGATAGGAGTCACCCGGTACTACATAGATAGGAGGCCCCGGTACTAGATAGGAGGCCCCCGGTACTACATAGATAGGAGGCCCCCGGTACTACATAGACAGGAGGCCCCGGTACTACATAGATAGGAGTCACCCGGTACTACATAGATAGGAGGCCCCGGTACTACATAGATAGGAGGCCCCCGGTACTACATAGATAGGAGTCCCCCGGTACTACATAGATAGGAGTCACCCGGTACTAGATAGGAGGCCCCCGGTACTACATAGATAGGAGTCACCCGGTACTACATAGATAGGAGGCCCCGGTACTACATAGATAGGAGGCCCCCGGTACTACATAGATAGGAGTCACCCGGTACTACATAGATAGGAGTCACCCGGTACTAGATAGGAGGCCCCCGGTACTACATAGATAGGAGTCACCCGGTACTAGATAGGAGGCCCCCGGTACTACATAGATAGGAGGCCACCCGGTACTACATAGATAGGAGTCACCCGGTACTAGATAGGAGGCCCCCGGTACTACATAGATAGGAGTCACCCGGTACTAGATAGGAGGCCCCCGGTACTACATAGATAGGAGTCACCCGGTACTAGATAGGAGGCCCCCGGTACTACATAGATAGGAGTCACCCGGTACTACATAGATAGGAGGCCCCGGTACTACATAGATAGGAGGCCCCCGGTACTACATAGATAGGAGTCACCCGGTACTACATAGATAGGAGTCACCCGGTACTAGATAGGAGGCCCCCGGTACTACATAGATAGGAGTCACCCGGTACTAGATAGGAGGCCCCCGGTACTACATAGATAGGAGGCCACCCGGTACTACATAGATAGGAGTCACCCGGTACTAGATAGGAGGCCCCCGGTACTACATAGATAGGAGTCACCCGGTACTAGATAGGAGGCCCCCGGTACTACATAGATAGGAGGTCCCGGTACTACATAGATAGGAGGCCCCCGGTACTACATAGATAGGAGGCCCCGGTACTAGATAGATAGGAGTCACCCGGTACTAGATAGGAGTCACCCGGTACTACATAGATAGGAGGCCCCGGTACTACATAGACAGGAGTCACCCGGTACTACATAGATAGGAGGCCCCGGTACTAGATAGATAGGAGTCACCCGGTACTAGATAGATAGGAGGGCCCGGGTACTACATAGATAGGAGGTCCCGGTACTACATAGATAGGAGGCCCCCCGGTACTACATAGACAGGAGTCACCCGGTACTACATAGATAGGAGTCACCCGGTACTACATAGACAGGAGGCCCCCGGTACTACATAGATAGGAGTCACCCGGTACTACATAGATAGGAGGTCCCGGTACTATATAGATAGGAGTCACCCGGTACTACATAGATAGGAGGCCCCCGGTACTACATAGATAGGAGGCCCCCGGTACTAGATAGATAGGAGGCCCCGGTACTACATAGATAGGAGTCCCCCGGTACTAGATAGGAGTCACCCGGTACTACATAGATAGGAGGCCCCGGTACTACATAGATAGGAGTCCCCCGGTACTAGATAGGAGTCACCCGGTACTACATAGATAGGAGGCCCCGGTACTACATAGATAGGAGTCCCCCGGTACTAGATAGGAGTCACCCGGTACTACATAGATAGGAGGCCCCGGTACTACATAGATAGGAGTCCCCCGGTACTAGATAGGAGTCACCCGGTACTATATAGATAGGAGGCCCCGGTACTACATAGATAGGAGGTCCCGGTAATACATAGATAGGAGGCCCCGGTACTACATAGATAGGAGTCACCCGGTACTACATAGATAGGAGGTCCCGGTACTATATAGATAGGAGTCACCCGGTACTACATAGATAGGAGGCCCCCGGTACTACATAGATAGGAGGCCCCCGGTACTAGATAGATAGGAGGCCCCGGTACTACATAGATAGGAGTCCCCCGGTACTAGATAGGAGTCACCCGGTACTACATAGATAGGAGGCCCCGGTACTACATAGATAGGAGTCCCCCGGTACTAGATAGGAGTCACCCGGTACTATATAGATAGGAGGCCCCGGTACTACATAGATAGGAGTCACCCGGTACTAGATAGATAGGAGTCACCCGGTACTACATAGATAGGAGGCCCCGGTACTACATAGATAGAAGGCCCCGGTACTACATAGATAGGAGGCCCCCGGTACTACATAGACAGGAGCCACCCGGTACTAGATAGATAGGAGTCACCCGGTACTACATAGATAGGAGGCCCCGGTACTACATAGATAGGAGGCCCCGGTACTACATAGATAGGAGGCCCCGGTACTAGATAGGAGTCACCCGGTACTACATAGATAGGAGGGCCCGGGTACTACATAGATAGGAGGCCCCGGTACTACATAGATAGGAGGCCCCCGGTACTACATAGATAGGAGGCCCCCGGTACTACATAGACAGGAGGCCCCGGTACTACATAGATAGGAGTCACCCGGTACTACATAGATAGGAGGCCCCGGTACTAGATAGGAGGCCCCCGGTACTACATAGATAGGAGGCCCCCGGTACTACATAGACAGGAGGCCCCGGTACTACATAGATAGGAGTCACCCGGTACTACATAGATAGGAGGCCCCGGTACTACATAGATAGGAGGCCCCCGGTACTACATAGATAGGAGTCCCCCGGTACTACATAGATAGGAGTCACCCGGTACTAGATAGGAGGCCCCCGGTACTACATAGATAGGAGTCACCCGGTACTACATAGATAGGAGGCCCCGGTACTACATAGATAGGAGGCCCCCGGTACTACATAGATAGGAGTCACCCGGTACTACATAGATAGGAGTCACCCGGTACTAGATAGGAGGCCCCCGGTACTACATAGATAGGAGTCACCCGGTACTAGATAGGAGGCCCCCGGTACTACATAGATAGGAGGCCACCCGGTACTACATAGATAGGAGTCACCCGGTACTAGATAGGAGGCCCCCGGTACTACATAGATAGGAGTCACCCGGTACTAGATAGGAGGCCCCCGGTACTACATAGATAGGAGTCACCCGGTACTAGATAGGAGGCCCCCGGTACTACATAGATAGGAGTCACCCGGTACTACATAGATAGGAGGCCCCGGTACTACATAGATAGGAGGCCCCCGGTACTACATAGATAGGAGTCACCCGGTACTACATAGATAGGAGTCACCCGGTACTAGATAGGAGGCCCCCGGTACTACATAGATAGGAGTCACCCGGTACTAGATAGGAGGCCCCCGGTACTACATAGATAGGAGGCCACCCGGTACTACATAGATAGGAGTCACCCGGTACTAGATAGGAGGCCCCCGGTACTACATAGATAGGAGTCACCCGGTACTAGATAGGAGGCCCCCGGTACTACATAGATAGGAGGTCCCGGTACTACATAGATAGGAGGCCCCCGGTACTACATAGATAGGAGGCCCCGGTACTAGATAGATAGGAGTCACCCGGTACTAGATAGGAGTCACCCGGTACTACATAGATAGGAGGCCCCGGTACTACATAGACAGGAGTCACCCGGTACTACATAGATAGGAGGCCCCGGTACTAGATAGATAGGAGTCACCCGGTACTAGATAGATAGGAGGGCCCGGGTACTACATAGATAGGAGGTCCCGGTACTACATAGATAGGAGGCCCCCCGGTACTACATAGACAGGAGTCACCCGGTACTACATAGATAGGAGTCACCCGGTACTACATAGACAGGAGGCCCCCGGTACTACATAGATAGGAGTCACCCGGTACTACATAGATAGGAGGCCCCCGGTACTAGATAGGAGGCCCCCGGTACTACATAGATAGGAGTCACCCGGTACTACATAGATAGGAGTCACCCGGTACTACATAGATAGGAGGCCCCCGGTACTACATAGACAGGAGTCACCCGGTACTACATAGATAGGAGTCACCCGGTACTACATATATAGGAGGCCCCCGGTACTAGATAGGAGGCCCCCGGTACTACATAGATAGGAGTCACCCGGTACTACATAGATAGGAGTCACCCGGTACTACATAGATAGGAGGCCCCCGGTACTACATAGACAGGAGGCCCCGGTACTACATAGATAGGAGTCACCCGGTACTACATAGATAGGAGGCCCCGGTACTAGATAGATAGGAGTCACCCGGTACTAGATAGATAGGAGGGCCCGGGTACTACATAGATAGGAGGCCCCCGGTACTACATAGATAGGAGTCCCCCGGTACTACATAGATAGAAGGCCCCCGGTACTAGATAGATAGGAGGCCCCGGTACTAGACAGGAGGTCCCGGTACTACATAGATAGGAGTCACCCGGTACTACATAGACAGGAGGCCCCCGGTACTACATAGATAGGAGGCCCCGGTACTAGATAGGAGTCACCCGGTACTACATAGATAGGAGGCCCCGGTACTACATAGATAGGAGTCACCCGGTACTACATAGATAGGAGGCCCCGGTACTACATAGATAGGAGTCACCCGGTACTACATAGACAGGAGGCCCCCGGTACTAGACAGGAGGCCCCCGGTACTACATAGATAGGAGGCCCCCGGTACTACATAGATAGGAGTCACCCGGTACTACATAGATAGGAGGCCCCGGTACTAGATAGATAGGAGTCCCTCGGTACTACATAGATAGGAGGCCCCGGTACTAGATAGTCAGGAGTCACCCGGTACTACATAGATAGGAGGCCCCCGGTACTACATTTTTTTTTTTTTTTTTTTTTAAATAATAAGACTTTTATTTAACATATGTTCATCACATATACACGGATAGCACACGGGTATAAACAGAGAAAGTGGACGTCATTTTGCGAAGCAAGCACAACCATGGAAGTCTACATCTAGCGACACAGACAGAGCACGCATAGTTCACTAGGAAACCGTGGCAGTCGTCCATCAGTCGCCCCCCCCCCCCCCCCCCAGCAGCGGAGAGCCCTCAGCCTGCTCCCCTCCCCAGTCAATGATGGCCAGCTTCCCACATCCCCGCATTCGTTAAGAGCGGAACATTTTTTTTTAATAAATACAATCGCGATCAATGTACGGCTTACGCTCGTTTACACCCCCTCCCCCCACCATTCTCCCACACACCCACATGCCCCTCCCGCCCACTCCCGCCAGGGTTTAGGGTTGCCGCAGGCAGACCTTTTCTTTTAAATATTGATTTGGAGTTCTTCATTTATGAATGGTTTCCATTTTGCCTTAAACTTATCCATTCTCTCTTTTTTCATAGCAATTATTTTCTCCATGACATAATATCGCGACAAAAACGGCATGAAATAGTCTAAACATACCCGCTCTTCCTTAAAGCGCCGACTAACAATGAATTGCTTCGCAATCATCACAATAAGATTAACCACGCTCATAGTTTTTAGGGCCCCAAATATTATATTATTTACATTAGCATGAAAACGATGACATGGTTTGATTTTCTGATTAATTTTCGCCACTAGTTCATTCCAAAACAGTCTTATTTCATGGCAATCTACAAAATAATGTTGTATGGTTTCAATTCCACCACATTCATCACAGAAAGGATCATTGAGAACACCTCTTATGCATAAAAAACGTCTGGTTGGGAAATATCTGTGTGTAATCCTGTATTGTAAGCTTTGTAGCTTAGTGGAGCTGGTAATCGTAAACGGTACCGAATATATCCTTCTCCAGTCCTCACCAAAGCTGATGCCCTCACTTTCCCATTTTAATTGAGCCCGTGGAATGGTGTCCCCTATCCAATAGTCGTGGAAAAAACTGGATTTGACCTGTTGTATCGGAACATCCTTCCCTTGTATTACGATGTACGGAGCTGTGGTCCTCTCAGCTGTCGATAATGGTGCGCTCCCTACTAGCATCCGTTTCCACTCCGCCGGAATCGCCCTCAATAGGCTCATATAGCGAAGCGGGCCAATCCGCACATGATGATTTCGCTCCAAAAAAACTTGATGACTAAAGAGGTGACCGCGAATGTCAATAAAATCGTCTATAAATGTAATGCCATTGTCATAAAGTGACTTATAAAGAATCACTTTCCGATCTATGCAGACCGCTTTGTTACACCATATTATTTGTTTTCGCACGGCATTGCCACTTTCGGGTACGGTCATCGGCACCGCCTCTCTAAACCAAAGCAACATTTCTTTATAAAATTCCGGTATCAATCTCGTGCTAACCCATGTCCTATTGTAATCCATGTTTGTGATGTCACCAACGTAAATTTTACTTCTTTTTTGGAATGCCTTGGCAAACGCCAATTCATTATTTGCAATAATTTTACCCACCCATGATGCTCTCATTGCTTTATATATTGCCAGAATGTTTGGCGCTTTCAATCCCCCTTGCTCAATTCCTTGATATAGCGTTTTCCGAGCGACCTTTGGTGGTCTTCCCCTCCACAAAAACTTCATAATTTTGCTCTGAATTGCATCCAAGTGTTTTCTTTCTATCCGCGCTGCTGACATAATGTAAATCAACTGTGAAATGACCAAGGACTTGGCAATGGTAATCCTCCCCTTTATGGTCAAATCACGCTGGCACCATTGATTCAGAGTGTTTTGTATTTTTATCATTATAGCTTGCATATTGTCATCGCTGCAATCTTGCACCGCACTGAACAGTACGCCTAAAATTTTAAGGTGCTTGACGGGAACGGAACCGCAGATCAATTCCTCTGATTGCCTTTTCTCTCCTATCCACATATACTGACATTTGTTCAAATTCAGCTGAAGACCAGATACATTGCCGAACTCGTCTATTATCTTGATGGCTTCAACAGCAGAGGGCGAATCTCTGACGAATAATGTGGTGTCGTCACAATATTGCGACATCCTAAACTCACATCCAGATATTGTTAGGCCTTTTACAGTCGTCGTCGCGCGCAATTTAATGGCTAAAATTTCAACCACCAGCGCAAATAGAAGGGCAGAGGCCGGACATCCCTGTTGGAGCCCGCGGGATGGTTTAAACCAGCTGGATGTGTAGCCGTTGTTAATTACTGTTAATTCTGCACCATTGTGTAGAAGTCTTATCCACTCCAGAAAATGACTCCCGAAGTTGAGCTTTCTTAAGACGTCATACACAAAGGTGTGTTCCACCGTATTAAAAGCGTTCTGGAAATCCAGCGCCATTACAATGCCGCTCAGCTTGTCCATTTCACAGTATTGAATGATATCGTCCACTGTGCGCAAATTGGTCCCAATGTACCTTCCACGAATAGACCCAGTTTGGTCAGCCGCAATCAATTTATCCATTACCAGCATCAAACGATTTGCCATGGCCTTGGCCGTTATTTTATATACAGTATCTAATAGGCATATGGCGCGTTTATTCCTTATTAGCTTTTGGTCACCCTTTTTAGGAATTAACGTTACCACGCCCCTACGTTGAGTTATGAAAAATTGGCCCTGCTCTCTTGCCTGATGTATGGCATTGAGCACGATTAATTCCAGTTCTGTCCAGAAAAATTGAAAGAATTCTTTAGAGAAACCAGAAGTTGATGGTGCTTTATTGTTCATCATAGTATTCGAGCGGCGGTTTGAGTTGTTTCAGCGGGGCGGCGCCGGCGCGCGGCCCCGGCCGGGTCGTGGTGATGTGCGCGGCGGCCGGGAGATGGCGCCGCTGTTTATGACCGAGTCGCTTGTACCGCGGATGCAGCACTTCTACCAGGTTCTGCCACCCGGTACTACATAGATAGGAGGCCCCGGTACTAGATAGATAGGAGGCCCCCGGTACTACATAGATAGGAGTCACCCGGTACTACATAGATAGGAGGCCCCCGGTACTACATAGATAGGAGGCCCGGTACTACATAGATAGGAGGCCCCGGTACTAGATAGGAGGCACCCGGTACTACATAGATAGGAGTCACCCGGTACTACATAGACAGGAGGCCCCCGGTACTAGACAGGAGGCCCCCGGTACTACATAGATAGGAGGCCCCCGGTACTACATAGATAGGAGTAACCCGGTACTACATAGACAGGAGGCCCCCGGTACTAGACAGGAGGCCCCCGGTACTACATAGATAGGAGGCCCCCGGTACTACATAGATAGGAGGCCCCGGTACTACCTAGATAGGAGTCACCCGGTACTAGATAGATAGGAGGCCCCCGGTACTACATAGATAGGAGGCCCCCGGTACTAGATAGGAGGCCCCCGGTACTACATAGATAGGAGTCCCCCGGTACTAGATAGGAGGCCCCCGGTACTACATAGATAGAAGTCACCCGGTACTAGATAGGAGGCCCCCGGTACTACATAGATAGGAGTTTTCCGGTACTACATAGACAGGAGGCCCCCGGTACTAGACAGGAGGCCCCCGGTACTACATAGATAGGAGGCCCCCGGTACTACATAGATAGGAGTCCCCCGGTACTAGATAGGAGGCCCCCCGGTACTACATAGACAGGAGGCCCCCCGGTACTACATAGATAGGAGGCCCCGGTACTAGATAGGAGGCCCCCGGTACTACATAGACAGGAGGCCCCCCGGTACTACATAGATAGGAGGCCCCGGTACTAGATAGGAGTCACCCGGTACTACATAGATAGGAGTCCCCCGGTACTAGATAGGAGTCCCCCGGTACTAGATAGGAGGCCCCGGTACTACATAGATAGGAGTCCCCCGGTACTAGATAGGAGTCACCCGGTACTACATAGATAGGAGTCCCCCGGTACTAGATAGGAGTCCCCCGGTACTAGATAGGAGGCCCCGGTACTATATAGATAGGAGTCACCCGGTACTACATAGACAGGAGGCCCCCGGTACTACATAGACAGGAGTCACCCGGTACTACATAGATAGGAGGCCCCGGTACTAGACAGGAGGCCCCCGGTACTACATAGATAGGAGGCCCCCGGTAATACATAGATAGGAGGCCCCCGGTACTACATAGATAGGAGGCCCCGGTACTAGATAGATAGGAGGCCCCGGTACTACATAGATAGGAGGCCCCCGGTACTACATAGATAGGAGGCCCCCGGTACTACATAGATAGGAGGCCCCCCGGTACTACATAGACAGGAGGCACCCCGGTACTACATAGATAGGAGGCCCCGGTACTAGACAGGAGGCCCCCGGTACTACATAGATAGGAGGCCCCCGGTACTACATAGATAGGAGTCCCCCGGTACTAGATAGGAGGCCCCCCGGTACTACATAGACAGGAGGCCCCCCGGTACTACATAGATAGGAGGCCCCGGTACTAGATAGGAGGTCCCCGGTACTACATAGATAGGAGGCCCCCGGTACTACATAGATAGGAGGCCCCGGTACTAGATAGGAGTCACCCGGTACTACATAGATAGGAGGCCCCCCGGTACTACATAGATAGGAGGCCCCCGGTACTACATAGACAGGAGTCCCCCGGTACTACATAGATAGGAGGTCCCCGGTACTACATAGATAGGAGGCCCCCGGTACTACATAGACAGGAGTCACCCGGTACTACATAAATAGGAGGCCCCCGGTACCACATAGATAGGAGGCCCCCGGTACTACATAGACAGGGGGCCCTCGGGTACTACATAGACAGGAGGCCCCCAGGTACTAGATAGGAGGCCCCCGGTACTACATAGACAGGAGGCCCCCGGTACTACATAGACAGGAGGCCCCCGGTACTACATAGACAGGAGGTCCACGGGTACTACATAGACAGGAGGCACCCCGGTACATAGATAGGAGGCACCCGTTACTACATAGACAGGAGGCCCCGGGTACTACATAGACAGGAGGCCCCCGGTACTAGATAGGAGGCCACCGGTACTAGACAGGAGGCCCCCGGTACGACATAGACAGGAGGCCCCCGGTACTACATAGACAGGAGACCCCCGGTATTAGATAAGAGGCCCCGGTACTAGACAGAAGGCCCCCCGGTACTACATAGACAGGAGGCCCCTGGCACTCCTGTCCCCGGTACTAGACAGAAGGCCCCCCGGTACTACATAGACAGGAGGCCCCCGGTACTAGATAGGAGGCCCCGGTACTAGACAGGAGGCCCCCGGTACTACATAGACAGGAGGCCCCCCGGTACTACATAGACAGGAGGCCCGCGGGTACTACATAGACAGGAGGCCCCCGGTACTAGACAGGAGGCCCCTGGTACTTCACAGACAGAAGGCCTTCGGTACTAGATAGGAGGTCCCCGGTCCTACATAGACAGGAGGCCCCCCGGTACTACATAGACAGGAGGCCCGCGGGTACTACATAGACAGGAGGCCCGCGGGTACTACATAGACAGGAGGCCCCCGGTACTACATAGACAGGAGGCCCCCGGTACTACATAGACAGGAGGCCCGCGGGTACTACATAGACAGGAGGTCCCCGGTACTAGACAGGAGGCCCCTGGTACTTCACAGACAGAAGGCCTTCGGTACTAGATGGGAGGTCCCCCGGTACTACATAGACAGGAGGCCTCCGGGTACTACATAGACAGGAGGCCCCCGGTACTACATAGACAGGAGGCCCGCAGGTACTACATAGACAGGAGGCCCCCGGTACTAGATAGGAGGCCCTGGTACTACATAGACAGGAGGGCCCTGGGTGCTACATAGACAGGAGGCCCCCCGGTACTAGATAGTAGGCCCCCGGTACTACATAGACATGAGGCCTTCGGGTACTACATAGACAGGAGGCCCCCCGGTATTACATAGACAGGAGGCTCCGGGTACTCGATAGGATGCCCGGTACTAGACAGGAGGCCCCTGGTACTACATAGACAGGAGGCCCCGGTACTAGATAGGAGGCCCCGGTACTAGACAGGAGGCCCCCGGTACTACATAGACAGGCGGCCCCCCGGTACTAGATAGGATGCCCCGGTACTAGATAGGAGGCCCCCGGTACTACATAGACATGAGGCCCCGGGTACTACATAGACAGGAGGCCCCCGGTATAGGACTTATAGGATATAGGACTTATAGGACTATATAGGATAGGAGGCCCCCCGTACTAGACAGGAGGCCCCCGGTACAACATAGACAGGAGGCCCCCGGTACTAGGCAGGAGGCCGGGGGCATCCTGTCTATCTAGTACCGGGGCCTCCTATCTAGTACCGGGGGGCCTCCTGTCTATGTAGTACCGGGGGGCCTCCTGTCTAGTACCGGGGGCCTCCCATCTAGTACCGGGGGCCTCCTGTCTATGTAGTACCTATGTGGTGTCTATGTGGTACCCCTATGTGGTACTACATAGTCTATGTGGTAGTCTACCCAGTGTATATGTGGTACTACATAGACAGGAGGCCCCGGTACTAGACAGGAGGCCCCCGGTACTGCATAGACAGGAGGCCCAGGTACTACATAGACAGGAGGCCCCCCGGTACTAGACAGGAGGCCCCCGGTACTAGACAGGAGGCCCCCGGTAATACATAGACAGGAGGCCCCCGGTACTAGACAGGAGGCCCCCGGTACTACATAGACAGGAGGCCCCCCTTACTAGATAGGAGGCCCCGGTACTAGACAGGAGGCCCCCGGTACTGCATAGACAGGAGACCCCCGGTACAAGATAGACAGGAGGCCCCCGGTACTACATAGACAGAGGGCCCCGGTACTAGACAGGAGGACCCCGGTACTACATAGACATGAGGCCCCCGGTACTAGATAGGAGGCCCCCGGTACTAGACAGGAGGCCCCCGGTACTACATAGACAGGAGGCCCGCCGGTACTAGATAGGAGGCCCCCGGTACTACATAGACAGGAGCCCCCCCCCCCCCCGGTACTAGATAGGAGGCCCCCGGTACTACATAGACAGGAGGCCCCCGGTACTAGATAGACAGGAGGCCCCCCGGTACTACATAGACAGGAGGCCCCCGGTACTAGATAGGAGGCCCCGGTACTAGACAGGAGGCCCACGGTACTAGACAGGAGGCCCCCGGTACTACATAGACTGGAGGTCCCCGGTACTAGATAGAAGGCCTCGGTACTAGATAGGAGGCCCCCGGTACTAGACAGGAGTCTCCCGGTACTAGACAGGAGGCCCCCGGTACTACATAGACAGGAGGCCCCAGGTACTAGACAGGAGGCCCCCGGTACTAGATAGGAGGCCCCCGGTACTAGACAGGAGGCCCCCGGTACTACATAGACAGGAGGCCCCCGGTACTAGATAGGAGGCCCCCGGTACTACATAGACAGGAGGCCTCCGGTACTAGATAGGAGGCCCCGGTACTAGATAGGAGGCCCCCGGTACTAGACAGGAGGCCCCCGGTACTACATAGACAGGAGGCCACCCGGTACTACATAGACAGGAGGCCCCATGTACTAGACAAGAGGCCCCCGGTGCTACATAGACAGGAGGCCCCCGGTACTAGATAGGAGGCCCCCGGTACTAGACAGGATACCCCCGGTACTACATAGACAGGAGACCCCAGGTACTAGACAGGAGGACCCCGGTACTAGATAGGAGGCCCCCGGTACTAGATAGGAGGCCCCCGGTACTACATAGACAGGAGGCCACCCGGTACTACATAGACAGGAGGCCCCATGTACTAGACAGGAGGCCCCATGTACTAGACAGGAGGCCCCATGTACTAGACAGGAGGCCCCCCGGTACTAGATAGGAGGCCCCCGGTACTAGACAGGAGGTCCCCGGTACTACATAGACAGGAGGCCCCCGGTACTAGATAGGAGGCCCTCCGGTACTACATAGACAGGAGGCCCCCGGTACTACATAGACAGGAGGCCCCCGGTACTAGATAGGAGGCCCCCGGTACTACATAGACAGGAGGCCCCAGGTACTAGACAGGAGGCCCCCCGGTACTAGATAGGAGGCCCCCGGTACTAGACAGGAGGTCCCCGGTACTACATAGACAGGAGGCCCCAGGTACTAGACAGGAGGCCCCCGGTACTAGATAGGAGGCCCCCGGTACTAGACAGGAGGCCCCCGGTACTACATAGACAGGAGGCCCCGGTACTAGATAGGAGGCCCCCCGGTACTACATAGACAGGAGGCTATCGGTACTACATAGACAGGAGGCCCCCGGTACTACATAGACAGGAGGCCCCCCCTTACTAGATAGGAGGCCCCGGTACTAGACAGGAGGCCCCCGGTACTGCATAGACAGGAGACCCCCGGTACTAGATAGACAGGAGGCCCCCGGTACTACATAGACAGAGGGCCCCGGTACTAGACAGGAGGACCCCGGTACTACATAGACAGGAGGCCCCCGGTACTAGATAGGAGGCCCCCGGTACTAGACAGGAGGCCCCCGGTACTACATAGACAGGAGGCCCCCCGGTACTAGATAGGAGGCCCCCGGTACTACATAGACAGGAGCCCCTCCCCCCCCCCCCCCCCGGTACTAGATAGGAGGCCCCCGGTACTACATAGACAGGAGGCCCCCGGTACTAGATAGACAGGAGGCCCCCCGGTACTACATAGACAGGAGGCCCCCGGTACTAGATAGGAGGCCCCGGTACTAGACAGGAGGCCCACGGTACTAGACAGGAGGCCCCCGGTACTACATAGACTGGAGGTCCCCGGTACTAGATAGAAGGCCTCGGTACTAGATAGGAGGCCCCCGGTACTAGACAGGAGTCTCCCGGTACTAGACAGGAGGCCCCCGGTACTACATAGACAGGAGGCCCCAGGTACTAGACAGGAGGCCCCCGGTACTAGATAGGAGGCCCCCGGTACTAGACAGGAGGCCCCCGGTACTACATAGACAGGAGGCCCCCGGTACTAGATAGGAGGCCCCCAGTACTACATAGACAGGAGGCCTCCGGTACTAGATAGGAGGCCCCGGTACTAGATAGGAGGCCCCCGGTACTAGACAGGAGGCCCCCGGTACTACATAGACAGGAGGCCACCCGGTACTACATAGACAGGAGGCCCCATGTACTAGACAAGAGGCCCCCGGTGCTACATAGACAGGAGGCCCCCGGTACTAGATAAGAGGCCCCCGGTACTAGACAGGAGACCCCCGGTACTACATAGACAGGAGACCCCAGGTACTAGACAGGAGGACCCCGGTACTAGATAGGAGGCCCCCGGTACTAGACAGGAGGCCCCCGGTACTACATAGACAGGAGGCCACCCGGTACTACATAGACAGGAGGCCCCATGTACTAGACAGGAGGCCCCATGTACTAGACAGGAGGCCCCCCGGTACTAGATAGGAGGCCCCCGGTACTAGACAGGAGGTCCCCGGTACTACATAGACAGGAGGCCCCCGGTACTAGATAGGAGGCCCTCCGGTACTACATAGACAGGAGGCCCCCGGTACTACATAGACAGGAGGCCCCCGGTACTACATAGACAGGAGGCCCCAGGTACTAGACAGGAGGCCCCCCGGTACTAGATAGGAGGCCCCCGGTACTAGACAGGAGGTCCCCGGTACTACATAGACAGGAGGCCCCAGGTACTAGACAGGAGGCCCCCGGTACTAGATAGGAGGCCCCCGGTACTAGACAGGAGGCCCCCGGTACTACATAGACAGGAGGCCCCGGTACTAGATAGGAGGCCCCCCGGTACTACATAGACAGGAGGCTATCGGTACTACATAGACAGGAGGCCCCCCGATACTACATAGGCAGGAGGCCCCCAGTACTAGATAGAAGGCCACCGGTACTAGATAGGATGCCCCCGATACTAGACAGGAGGCTCCCGGTACTACATAGATAGGAGGCCCCCGGTACTAGATAGGAGGCCCCCGGTACTACATAGACAGGAGGCCCCCGGTACTAGACAGGAGGCCCCCCGGTACTACATAGACAGGAGGCCCCCGGTACTAGATATGAGGCCCCGGTACTACATAGACAGGAGGCCCCTGGTACTACATAGACAGGACGACCCCGGTACTAGATATGAGGCCCCCGGTACTACATAGACAGGAGGCCCCTGGTACTACATAGACAGGACGACCCCGGTACTAGATAGGAGGCACCGGTACTACATAGACAGGAGGCCCCGGTACTACATAGACAGGAGGCCCCCGGTACTAGATAGGAGGCCCCGTCCCCAGTACTAGACAGGAGGCCCAACGGTACTAGAAAGAAGGCCACCAGCTGGGGGAGGAGAGGACCCCCCCCCCCCCGCCCCTCTCCCTCTGGGGGAGGAGTCCCCTGCCCCCCCCCCCCCCCCCTGCAACTTTGCCCCCCCCCCCTAGGTAAAATCTTGTGGCGCCGTCCCTGCCCCCGGTACCAGACAGGAGGCCCCCGGTACCAGTCAAGGGCCCGTGCCCGTCATGGGCCCCATTAGCTGAAAATGAATAGAAATGGTCCAGAAAATCTCAAATCGGAGTCCCCTAATATCTACTAAAAAAATTGTAAAACTCTCCGGATTTGGCTCACTTCATTTTGAGGAGGTTCCCGTTTTCTCTTGTTATTAACAAACACAAAAAAAAACTCGAAATCGTCAATGGGGAGCTATCGCCCCCCCCCCCCCCCCCCCTCCTCCTTGTATCCGCGCCTGACGGAGCCCGATATAAATTCAGCAGGTGGCAGCTGGGGTACTGCAAACATTCATCTTAGTTTATTATCGAGCCAGGTTAATATTTTTGGCACGAGTCGATATCGAACGTCGCCAAATCAGATATCTGTATCCGAGTTCGGTATCGAGCTCGGCATTATTGTTATATCCAGTTGTCGGTGGCAACGCTGATTCACAAGGAATCTATATTACTATTTGATAAGCGTCTGTCTGTCTGTTTCAACGAGTTTAAGGTTTTTAAGGTTTTCAAACGAGTTTACGGATACTACCGAGTGCTGTATAATTCGTACATTTCCGACGCATTTGATACGATAGTTACAGACAGTTTTAGGTTGTGCAGTTTTGGGCGAAGGTTTGTGCTGTAACGAACATAGAAGGAGGTGTTAAGAAATATTTGACCGTAAAAAACAGTTTACGGATACGAGTTTTGAATCGCTTCACTCCAGTCGAAAGCCAATCAGATCCAACCACGGATACTACAGTGCCACAACCCATGAGAAGCAACCACGGAATCACTGCGAAACGAAGGTCATCGGCATACGGTACGGCATATATCAATGAACATATACGCTAAGCCGGGGTGGAGTTTTCACGGGTTTAACGGGTGTATAACGGGTGCCATAGGTGTTCCACGGGTATAATGGGGGAGTGCCGGCTATAACGGAGTTATCACGGTACAACGGGTACTACGGGAACAACGGGTACTACGGGTGTATGTCGGGCACCGTAGGTTTTTGACGGGTACTTCGGGTGTATGACGCGTATTATGGGTACGACAGGTGTCACGGGTAGTACGGGTATCAATCCCTAATTGCCTATCACTGGCTTGCACCACCACTTGACACCAGTAATCGTCCAGCGGAGCGGACGGGTTAGCACTAGTACATACTATCTGAGATTGTTATCGAGCTTTGCAGGAGTCGTTACCGACTCCGCTCGTGAAATAGCACCGAGTTATTTACCAATCCAGTCATACTGGTAACTCACATCACGTTATCATCATATTATCATATTAGTGTAGTTGATTTGGTATTGATGTTGATATCCAACTTGCATTACTGCTTAACTGTGGTTTGCAGTGGTTTGCAATTGTAAGAACTTTGAGTGCAGCATAAATTTGAAAGTTAGTAGGTCTACGAAGGTCACATCTTTGAGTGTGAAGTAACACCTACCGCATAAAGGACGTGTGGATATTCCGTTTCGAAGGACGTGTGGATATATTCCGTCTCGAAGGACGTGTGGATATTCCGTTTCGAAGGACGTGTGGATATTCCGTTTCGAAGGACGTGTGGATATTCCGTCTCGAAGGACGTGTGGATATTCCGTTTCGAAGGACGTGTGGATATTCCGTCTCGAAGCACGCTTTGGTGACGTATAGGAGATAAAATTGTCCGCGCTTTTGAGTGACGTTTTGAATATTATCGCTTTGGATGTCTTCGGAAAAAATATGGGAAAAGATGTTGGGAAGGAACACGTGAACAACGCTAGCAATGGTAAATGTATGATAACCATTACAATCGACGGTAAACGCCCGACGTTTACTGTTGTTTACAACCTTGTTACAACTTCGCTACCAACTTTGTACAATTTTGCGCTTTTGTTGCCAATGAGGTGATATTATCCACTTCAATCGCAACTTTCTGCTGATGTTGAACTTAACACGCGCACTTCCGGGGGTGATTTCCGCCCCCTCTGGTTTTTCATGAATAGCAAAAAACGGTGGAGTGCTGCGCCGCGATATTTGGCACAGATTTTTGGATATCAATTATCCACACGGTATGAAAAAAATTTACCTCGGGTCATCTCAGGTCAGGGAGCCAGGTCAAGTCAAGGGACACCGCCTCCAAAAAGTTTGCGGTTGCGCCACAGCCAAAGTGATTGACCAAAGGTTTGAAACTCACAGGATGTCATCAGGTGATAAGTACCTGCAATTCGTTTATCTCGAATTTTGTATATTGGTGACCTAAGGTCAGGTCGATATCGTGACCTCCCCATTATAAGTCAATGGGGAAAAATGAAACCACGTATAAATCCATTAGAAATTGCTAAATTTGACCAACTTTCACCAGATCCACCACTATTGTGCCAAATGCAAAGCCCTATATGTCACATTTCTGTTCTTTTACCTCTACGAGGGCAACTCAGGTGACCCCCAGGTCACGTATGGTTTGTATTCAATAACTCTTTACCAAATCAAGGTAAAGCAATGTGATTTTCACCATTGTATTCGGCTTGTCGAGAAGAATGAATTGGTGCAAGAGTTTGCCTTGACCTGACCTCAAGTCAGGTCAATTTGTGGATATGACCTAACTAGTTCACTCCATATATGATTCGATGCGACTCGACGAGACAAACACAATGGTGAAATCTGTTTTACTATATTGTGCTTCTGTCAAACGTTATTTCTTAAACACAATTCGGCAATTTTTAGAATGCTTCAAATTCAATGGCTTCTGCTGACATAACTATTGACCTTAGGTCAAATCTGATGGAATTTAAGCGACAGCAAATTCCGTTATCTTTTGAACGTTTTTTTCTTCTTCGCGCGTCGCTAGCTCTTTTAGTTATCGATATATAGACGGTTTTATCTAGGACACTCATATATAGCCGAAATGTGACCTTTGGTGACCTCTGGTGACCTCAGTATTCGCCTGACCTAAGTACTTTCGATAGAGCTTGTCTCGAGCTATCAACACCGTTTCCCGCTTGTCACTACGTTGCGTGGTTTTCGAGATCTTAGGGGGGGCTAAATTCCCCCTCCCCCGGTAGTTCGTAGTTTTAGCGAACCTCCGGCAGCGCGCGTGTCAGTCAACAAGCAGAATGGCCTGCTACCCGAATCACGACGCCTATCCGTTCCGTGTATCTGATGTGCAGCATTGGTGGCTGTGAAAGGCGTAGTTATGTAACAACTGAATGCTGAATAACGCCGGTTGTGGCAGGTGGCGTTGGTTTCCAGGGTACCCCACGCAGCATGGCTGGTTTGGTATGCTTTAATTGCAGGAAGCTAGGACACTGGGCCGCTGACTCCTGCACCACACGCACGTCACGGGGGTGCTGGTACCAGCCGTGCCGCAACAGTGGGTACAACGGGGAAACGGTCCGTGGCTGGGAGTGTAGGGCAACTGTCAGACCTGGGCAACAAGAGGGTGTAAGCCCAAAACAAGCACCAGTAATCAAAGCGGAAGTCTAACGGCGTAGTGTATGGGCTCTCGTTGATTCAGGCGCTGATACATTTATGATAGAACAGAGTTTCGAAGAAGCAGACATCCCCAAGAAATTGACATAAACGGTCATTCGGAGCAGTCAGGCAAACAGGCGGACAAAATGCATTAAGTCAGTAACGCAATCTCACGACTCAGTGACTCAGTTTCAATGGTGTTTGACACTTGACACAACTCTGGTCTTCGATGAAGACTGATCCGACTTTTGACTCAATCGAACTTTTTTTTCTCTCAAATGAGTCGAATCAGTGCGGCAAACATATCTGACTCTTAGTCCACTTATGATTCGACTCAGTCCTCTGCAAGTCTGCTTGTTACCTCACTACCCTGGCCTGCAGTGACCTCAGGACGGTGTTAATGCCACAGCGTACCCGCCCGTGACATTCCGACAGACAGAGCGGCCTCAGGACGGTGTTAATGCCACAGCGTACCCGCCCGTGACATTCCGACAGACAGAGCGGCCTCAGGACTCAGTGTTAATGCCGCAGCGTACCCGCCCGTGACATTCCGACAGACAGAGCGACCTCAGGACTCGGTGTTAATGCCACAGCGTACCCGCCCGTGACATTCCGACAGACAGAGTGGCCTCAGGACTCGGGTGTTAATGCCACAGCGTACCCGCCCGTGACATTCCGACAGACAGAGTGGCCTCAGGACTCGGTGTTAATGCCACAGCGTACCCGCCCGTGACATTCCGACAGACAGAGCGACCTCAGGACTCGGTGTTAATGCCACAGCGTACCCGCCCGTGACATTCCGACAGACAGAGTGGCCTCAGGACGGTGTTAATGCCGCAGCGTACCCGCCCGTGACATTCCGACAGACAGAGTGACCTCAGGACTCGGTGTTAATGCCACAGCGTACCCACCCGTGACATTCCGACAGACAGAGCGACCTCAGGACGGTGCTAATGCCACAGCGTACCCGCCCGTGACATTCCGACAGACAGAGTGGCCTCAGGACTCGGTGTTAATGCCACAGCGTACCCGCCCGTGACATTCCGACAGACAGAGCGACCTCAGGACGGTGCTAATGCCACAGCGTGCCCGCCCGTGACATTCCGACAGACAGAGTGGCCTAAGGACTCGGTGTTAATGCCACAGCGTACCCGCCCGTGACATTCCGACAGACAGAGTGGCCTCAGGACTCGGTGTTAATGCCACAGCGTACCCGCCCGTGACATTCCGACAGACAGAGTGGCCTCAGGACTCGGTGTTAATGCCACAGCGTACCCGCCCGTGACATTCCGACAGACAGAGCGACCTCAGGACGGTGTTAATGCCGCAGCGTACCCGCCCGTGACATTCCGACAGACAGAGCGACCTCAGGACTCGGTGTTAATGCCGCAGCGTACCCGCCCGTGACATTCCGACAGACTGAGCGACCTCAGGACTCGGTGTTAATGCCACAGCGTACCCGCCCGTGACATTCCGACAGACAGAGCGACCTCAGGACTCGGTGTTAATGCCACAGCGTACCCGCCCGTGACATTCCGACAGACAGAGTGGCCTCAGGACGGTGTTAATGCCACAGCGTACCCGCCCGTGACATTCCGACAGACAGAGCGACCTCAGGACGGTGTTAATGCCGCAGCGTACCCGCCCGAGACATTCCGACAGACAGAGTGGCCTCAGGACTCGGTGTTAATGCCACAGCGTACCCGCCCGTGACATTCCGACAGACAGAGTGACCTCAGGACGGTGTTAATGCCGCAGCGTACCCGCCCGTGACATTCCGACAGACAGAGTGGCCTCAGGACTCGGTGCTAATGCCACAGCGTACCCGCCCGTGACATTCCGACAGACAGAGTGGCCTCAGGACTCGGTGCTAATGCCGCAGCGTACCCGCCCGTGACATTCCGACAGACAGAGTGGCCTCAGGACTCGGTGTTAATGCCGCAGCGTACCCGCCCGTGACATTCCGACAGACAGAGCGACCTCAGGACGGTGTTAATGCCACAGCGTACCCGCCCGTGACATTCCGACAGACAGAGCGACCTCAGGACTCGGGTGTTAATGCCGCAGCGTACCCGCCCGAGACATTCCGACAGACAGAGCGACCTCAGGACGGTGTTAATGCCACAGCGTACCCGCCCGTGACATTCCGACAGACAGAGTGGCCTCAGGACGGTGTTAATGCCACAGCGTACCCGCCCGTGACATTCCGACAGACAGAGTGGCCTCAGGACGGTGTTAATGCCGCAGCGTACCCGCCCGTGACATTCCGACAGACAGAGTGGCCTCAGGACGGTGTTAATGCCGCAGCGTACCCGCCCGTGACATTCCGACAGACAGAGCGGCCTCAGGACTCGGTGTTAATGCCACAGCGTACCCGCCCGTGACATTCCGACAGACAGAGTGGCCTCAGGACGGTGTTAATGCCGCAGCGTACCCGCCCGTGACATTCCGACAGACAGAGCGACCTCAGGACTCGGTGTTAATGCCACAGCGTACCCGCCCGTGACATTCCGACAGACAGAGTGACCTCAGGACTCGGTGTTAATGCCACAGCGTACCCGCCCGTGACATTCCGACAGACAGAGCGACCTCAGGACGGTGTTAATGCCACAGCGTACCCGCCCGTGACATTCCGACAGACAGAGTGGCCTCAGGACGGTGTTAATGCCGCAGCGTACCCGCCCGTGACATTCCGACAGACAGAGCGACCTCAGGACTCGGTGTTAATGCCACAGCGTACCCGCCCGTGACATTCCGACAGACAGAGTGACCTCAGGACTCGGTGTTAATGCCACAGCGTACCCGCCCGTGACATTCCGACAGACAGAGCGACCTCAGGACGGTGTTAATGCCACAGCGTACCCGCCCGTGACATTCCGACAGACAGAGTGGCCTCAGGACTCGGTGTTAATGCCACAGCGTACCCGCCCGTGACATTCCGACAGACAGAGCGACCTCAGGACGGTGTTAATGCCACAGCGTACCCGCCCGTGACATTCCGACAGACAGAGCGACCTCAGGACGGTGTTAATGCCACAGCGTACCCGCCCGTGACATTCCGACAGACAGAGCGACCTCAGGACGGGTTAATGCCACAGCGTACCCGCCCTTGACATTCCGACAGACAGAGCGACCTCAGGACTCGGTGTTAATGCCACAGCGTACCCGCCCGTGACATTCCGACAGACAGAGTGGCCTCAGGACGGTGTTAATGCCGCAGCGTACCCGCCCGTGACATTCCGACAGACAGAGTGACCTCAGGACTCGGTGTTAATGCCACAGCGTACCCGCCCGTGACATTCCGACAGACAGAGCGGCCTCAGGACTCGGTGTTAATGCCGCAGTGTACCCGCCCGTGACATTCCGACAGACAGAGCGACCTCAGGACTCGGTGTTAATGCCGCAGCGTACCCGCCCGTGACATTCCGACAGACAGAGTGGCCTCAGGACTCGGTGTTAATGCCACAGCGTACCCGCCCGTGACATTCCGACAGACAGAGTGGCCTCAGGACGGTGTTAATGTCACAGCGTACCCGCCCGTGACATTCCGACAGACAGAGTGGCCTCAGGACTCGGTGTTAATGCCGCAGCGTACCCGCCCGTGACATTCCGACAGACAGAGTGGCCTCAGGACTCGGTGTTAATGCCACAGCGTACCCGCCCGTGACATTCCGACAGACAGAGTGGCCTCAGGACTCGGTGTTAATGCCACAGCGTACCCGCCCGTGACATTCCGACAGACAGAGCGACCTCAGGACTCGGTGTTAATGCCACAGCGTACCCGCCCGTGACATTCCGACAGACAGAGTGGCCTCAGGACTCGGTGTTAATGCCACAGCGTACCCGCCCGTGACATTCCGACAGACAGAGCGACCTCAGGACTCGGTGTTAATGCCCCAGCGTACCCGCCCGTGACATTCCGACAGGCAGAGTGGCCTCAGGACTCGGTGTTAATGCCACATCGTACCCGCCCGTGACATTCCGACAGACAGAGTGGCCTCAGGACGGTGTTAATGCCACAGCGTACCCGCCCGTGACATTCCGACAGACAGAGTGGCCTCAGGACTCGGTGCTAATGCCGCAGCGTACCCGCCCGTGACATTCCGACAGACAGAGCGACCTCAGGACTCGGTGTTAATGCCGCAGCGTACCCGCCCGTGACATTCCGACAGACAGAGTGACCTCAGGACTCGGTGTTAATGCCGCAGCGTACCCGCCCGTGACATTCCGACAGACAGAGCGACCTCAGGACGGTGTTAATGCCGCAGCGTACCCGCCCGTGACATTCCGACAGACAGAGTGGCCTCAGGACTCGGTGTTAATGCCACAGCGTACCCTCCCGTGACATTCCGACAGACAGAGCGACCTCAGGACTCGGTGTTAATGCCACAGCGTACCCGCCCGTGACATTCCGACAGACAGAGCGACCTCAGGACTCGGTGTTAATGCCCCAGCGTACCCGTCCGTGACATTCCGACAGACAGAGTGGCCTCAGGACTCGGTGTTAATGCCACAGCGTACCCGCCCGTGACATTCCGACAGACAGAGTGGCCTCAGGACTCGGTGTTAATGCCACAGCGTACCCGCCCGTGACATTCCGACAGACAGAGTGGCCTCAGGACGGTGTTAATGCCGCAGCGTACCCGCCCGTGACATTCCGACAGACAGAGCGGCCTCAGGACGGTGTTAATGCCACAGCGTACCCGCCCGTGACATTCCGACAGACAGAGCGACCTCAGGACTCGGTGTTAATGCCACAGCGTACCCGCCCGTGACATTCCGACAGACAGAGTGGCCTCAGGACGGTGTTAATGCCGCAGCGTACCCGCCCGTGACATTCCGACAGACAGAGCGGCCTCAGGACGGTGTTAATGCCACAGCGTACCCGCCCGTGACATTCCGACAGACAGAGTGGCCTCAGGACTCGGTGTTAATGCCGCAGCGTACCCGCCCGTGACATTCCGACAGACAGAGCGACCTCAGGACGGTGTTAATGCCGCAGCGTACCCGCCCGTGACATTCCGACAGACAGAGTGGCCTCAGGACTCGGTGTTAATGCCACAGCGTACCCGCCCGTGACATTCCGACAGACAGAGCGACCTCAGGACTCGGTGTTAATGCCGCAGCGTACCCGCCCGTGACATTCCGACAGACAGCTATTCACCTCACCGACTGTTGTAGACGTGCTCGGTGGTTACTGGCCCGTTTGGTATAGTTGTGTTCCCACGCGATCTCCAGCTTCCAGCTCGTCGACGTAACTCTGCATGGGTGACCTTCCCAAAGAACCACTTGTGGTTAGTTCAGCATAAACTTTGGAATGAATAAGGGATGATTTTGTCTGTGTTTGAGAGGCCGTATGGTCATCAACATGTTGCATAAAGTGTTCGCTTAAAGGGAATAGTTCACCTTTAACATGGGGTTTTAGACTGAGATAGCAGATTTGTAGAGCAGATCGAAAAAATGGGTTGTGGTGAAAGAATTACCTCGCTACGCTAAGTAATTTCGACACCGGGCTATAGGGCCCCCTTTTAGAAGACTCTGTTGCAGGTCTTCACAACGGTTGTTTACGTTACAAGCAGCCTGCGGATATATGCCTAAAAGGAGAACACCCAAACATGCCCATTTTTCGACAGAAATCCATCTACCCTCCAAACAAATGCCATATGCGTTTTTCTCAGCTCGAAATACACCGTATAGCCAAATTTCAAGACAACTTTCGAGGTGACCTATTCCCTATAAGCCTCCCAAGTGAAACAAAACTATATTTTGTTTGCTGCACCCTGACGTCACGACTTCTTCTTTTTCAAGGTATATGTACACTTTGAACAGATTCGTCTCTATCATGCTTTTTCGAGCTCCCGTCCCGTAGGAGTGCATGCTTATCTGGGAATAATAGTTCTTAGTCATGGAATCGCTCCATATGCGGTAAAAAGATGAGTTATTGATCCGTCTCGACCTTGCCGCCTTGACATTTTGTCAAACTGTGTCAAGCCCTGCGGGATAGAAAGCAAACAACATATTCTTACAAGTGATCTTCTCAGACAACTCATCACAATGACACACCTATATGCAACATACTACGGCTACACAACTTTCAGAAACCTATATAGTAGACAACAAAGCGCAATATTGCCTCCATGTTCAGTCAAAGCGACAGCGAGCTAAGCTGTTTTGTGTTTTCAAAGCGCAATTCGCAGTAAATTGCTTTGGAACTTCTTTAGAGATTATTATGTTCATGGCACAAACAAGATACGAGCAAAGAAATTCAACGAATTTGTGTGTACATTTATATCCACAAACCCGATAAACAATTAATAATGATATCTAAAGCCATGGGAATGAAAAAGTTTCTACCCTGACCGGATTCGAATCTCATCCCTAGATACATGCATGGACCAAGGAAATATAACCAAGAGCATCTAAAACCTCCGATCCTGCTAGGATTCGAACCTGGAATCTTCTGATCCGTAGTCAGAAGCGTTATCCATTGCGCCACAGGACCTGCCTCTCCCGTAAAAGCTGCAATTGTAAATATAGATTGATTCAGTGGCAGAATGCGGTCAATTCTAAATTTGTTTGATCTTATGTCAAAATAAATTAATTATAGCGTAAGCCGAGCATAAGTGCACTAACGAGCACTAACGTTAACTGATGTCACTTTTATCACTAGAGTAACCGGAAGAACTCTTCCTTTCCCCTTGTATCTTGTGGTCTAATGGACCCAATTTGGTGCTGTGAAAAACATTCGAAAATTTCAAAACAATACCTATTCCCAAGAACAGTCAGTCATTCTCAAAATCACAATGAGTCATTCAAATTAGTCATGCAAGGTTACTGATGACGTCACAGGTACAGTTAAATAACAAAAACTACAAATAATTTGAAATCAAGCAAGTGAAAGTCAGGGATCAAGTAAAATATTTCATAGAAAACGATTCACCTTTATGAAAATCCAAATATATCTGATACGCGATAGCTGGAAAGAACCTAGGTGGCAAATCATTTGACTTCGAACTACAATGGTAAAGCTCTAACTGCTCTTGCTCTTGCTCTACCTTGATTTGGTACAGAGTTATTGAAGAAAAACCATACGTGACCTGGGGGGTCATCTGAGTTGACCTCGTAGAGGTCAAAGAACAGAAATATGACATAGGGCTTTGCGTTTGGCACAATAGTGGTGGATCTGGTGAAAGCTGGTCAAGTTTAGTCATTTTCTATGGATTTATACGTGTTTTCATCTTCCCTGTTCACTTATAATGGGAAGGTTACGAAATCGATCTGACCTTAGGTCACTGATATTTGTTTTAGATACACGAATTGTATGTACTTATCACCTGATGACATCCTGTGAGTTTCAAACCATTTGGTCAATCACTTTGACTGTGGCACGACTGCATTTTGTTTTGGAGGTGGGGTCACTTGACTTGACCTGGTGACCTGACCTGAGATGATCCAAGGTTAAATATTGCAGACCATATGCGTAATTGATGTTCAAATACCTATGCCAAATTTGGCGGCGATGTGCGCTGCCATTGTTTCGCCATTCATGAACCTGGGGTGGGCGGAAATCAACGCGTGTTAACAAAGGAGGGCTACGGAACTGCCAGCGGCTGGGGAAGGGCTTAATCCAAGTTGGGTGGGAAAACTCCCCGTCAACTTCACAACACAATTTCCCTCCAAACTCATGAATACGCGCTTGATTTGTTGTAGGAAGATGAGCCATCGCAGCCTCGTTTTGCCCCATGATATGTCCCCTTTTTCAACAATCATAGTTGAGGTTAAATGGGAAATAGACTGTAACTTTTTGAAGCAACTCTAAAAATATCGGAATTGGTCATTTAATCGTTTTTTTGCAAAGTTACACCCAACGGATCGAAGATTTGATCAGTACTCATATAATTATTTCTTTTTCAGGACTGCACTATGGGACATTTTCAATTCTAGCTCGAAATAATTGCTACTTGACCTTTGCGGCTTCCATTTGGGACATATGTGTAAGAAACCCCACTACCCCCCCCCCCCCATCGCTGACAATTAATAAACGCGAAAACAAAGGATTTTACTTCAAAGCGGCATGCAGTTTTCCAAAATAGTATATTTGATAGGGAAGCGTTTATGCTTCTCAGAGGCTTTGTATGGTAGGCCCTGACTGACTGCTTGCGATCCATTCTCCAGCAACTTAACAACAAAATAAATGAGTGTAATGGTTTTATTAGTAATACAAGACCAAGAAATATTTTTTTTTTATTCATCTATGCAGTTCGCCTCTCGCCCTAGTGGGGGTCATTTTGACCCTACTCCCCCCCCCCCCCCCACCCGAGGTTTTCGAGAATAACAGAAAAACGGCGGTGCGCAGCGCCGCCAAATTTGGCACAGCTTTTTCGGAAATAATTACCAACATTATGTAAAAAAAATCATGTCATCTCAGGTCAGGTCCCCAGGTCACGTCAAGTAACCCTACTTCCAAAAATGTTTGTGGTCGTGTCAAAGCCCAAGTGTTTGTTCTAGATATTTGACACTTTCATGAGGTTATATTTTCATGAGGATTTCACGAGGTCATTAGCACTTATAATACCTTTATCTCGGATGTTACACATCGGTGACCTAAGGGCAGGTAATTTCGTAACCGCCCCATTGTAAGTCAATGGTAAAATATACAAATGTTTCCTATTCAGATAATATGCATTAGATCAAGCCAATTATTTCAGAATCATGTCATTATAGCTCATTCTTGTTGCTCCAGGTGCAATTGTTGCTCGGTGACCTCTGCAATGGCAGTTGAGGTCATTGAGGTCATCAGTACTTTGTTGTCAATAACTTTTTCATAGAATAAAGATAGATACGTGCCAATGATACGACTGTGCTTGCCTCGTCAAGACACATCGCCCCTTATGCAATATAACCCACCTGGATCTCACCAAATGAACTTGGCCTGAGGTAAAAATTTAAGTTAACCTAATCAGGTCACCATTAAGATATGTCGAAGCACATTGACGAGACACACGATGCTGGTAAAATTATTGTTACATGTTTAACCGATAAAAAGTTATTCACGAAACACTTTTTGGAAGAAAATGTCATCGTGACCTTTGGAGATCTCTGAAGCATAAACTATTGACCTTAGTTTTTTTTTAAACATTTAGGACATATATGGCGATTGCATTTTGCACAAGCTTTCGATTGTTCTTTTCTGTTTGTTCCTAGGTATCATAGTTCATGAGATATTTGGTGGTTTCTGGAGCAAAGTCCTAAACTTGGAAAATTTGACCTTTGATGACCTCTGGTAACCTCAATATTGACCTGAGCTAAGCAAAATGCTCGAAGAAACTTCGAATGTCCTTCTCGAGAGTTTTCGAACACTTTTTCCGCGTCTTTCTAACCCTTTTAGTTTTTGAGTTAGTGGGGTAATTTTGACCCCCGCCCCCCCCCCCCCCCCCCCCCACTCGAATATTAACCTTCTAGACTTGAATTGGCTCATGATATCAATTACAACATTAACGTTCAATATGAGTTAAATAAAACATAAATATGACGATGTGCTTAAAAACTGTTCAATTTGGTACCTGTAATCGCTGAATGAGAGAAGTATATGAATATGTTTGAGCTCGCGTGGTTCCAAAAGGGGCCAAAAGGGGCAACCAATTTTGTTTGGGTGTTATGCAACATGTACCAGAGTTTCGCATGATACCAATTTAAACACGCAATTCGACGAAATTTGAGGTTAAAAGCTTACATGTTTGTAAAATGCATTTCGGAAAACGCCACCATTTGAACCTGATGGAAATATTGGTGTTAACGTACTGCAGGGGGGAGTTTAGGATGGATAATGCCCATATTTCGGAAGACAGGGTTAGTATACTTAAAAATGGTATGCATTCAATCACCCCTCCTTGTTAAATAATTTCCGATAGACATATATGCATGTCAGTGGTTGGTGTGCCAGGCAAGCACAAATCTGCTTTGTTTCATTTTCTTCATTTACAGGGTCAATTATGAAGAAAGTACGAGCTGCATACAAAACATATTATGGAGTCGAAAAATTCAGACAATTGTACATAAGTCAGGCAGGTTTAATCGCCGAAATTCTTAAATTTGTCTTTTCGCATTTATTCGGGCTAAATCGGAAAACGCCCCCATAGCGGAATGGTGGGCATATATGCTTAAGGTTTCCATATTGACCCCAGCTTTTCCTATTTGAGGAAGAACGAAAGTTTGACGGGTTTTCAATTTAATGAGTTCAGAGCATACATAAATATGTGTACAAAACTGCGAATTACTGCAATGTAAACGGTACACGCTTTACACCTAGTATGACAATATACTGTTTCAAATTAAAACTTAAGTTATAAAAGTTAAATTTTGATTGTAAGTGCAATAGTTGATACTTATATGGCTCGATATAACGTGAACAATTGATTTCCTCTGTGTATCAAGCTCGATGATCGAACAATAATGACACAGAGTGGAAACACATCTATCGGTCACCTCTCCACGGCACCACACAACAGCTTACAACCCTCAGTCTGATTCAGCACACCTTCCTGGTCGGAAATACCGCTGAATGCGCGTCTGTCCGGCCTGCCACCGCCAGGTGGGGACACCTGTCTGCTGCCTGGCTCGGCCGCCCCGCCGCCGCCGCCGCCGGCGCCCCGCCGCCGCGGGTCGGTCGGTCGGTTGCCGGGGTGCACGCCGCCGCCGCACCGCCGCGCCGCCGCCGCGCCGCGAACGTCGCCTGTTCGCCGGCGGTAATGACGCCATTTATGTCCTGCTGCCTGCCGGCTGGCGGCGGTGATTTGAGTGGGGCGAACGGAGCGCGGTTGCACGCGGCGGCCCGGTCGGCGCCAGCCCGAGGTCGACACGGCAGCCCCGCGGGCCGCCGTGGTAGCCGACGACCGCCCCAGTCGCCGCGGCTGACGCAGACGGGCCTGCTGCCACGGCCAGCCAGCCACCGCAGCCGCTACAGTTACCGCCGCCACAGCCGCCACAGCCGCTATAGCCGCTATAGCTGCGTTTTAGCCACCACAAGCGTTGCTTCTGGTGCTGCCAGACGCCGCCATTTGTCCACACACGCCACCAGATGTCGCCAGATCAGAGCTGAAACTGGAGGTTTGACTGCTGCAGGTCTGAGGCGGCTGTTCTCAGCATGCCCAGGATCTGTCGTAAGCTTCGGGTGCTGTCGATTATCTGAGGAAGACGTCCCAGTTGAGTCGGCATATCCTTTGGTTTACTAGATTTGTTGATTTAGCTTACATTGCTAATTTCTCTTTTTATTTACTTATTACGACTTTTTATTATTACTATGTTATTTACTTACTTTAACATATTTCTTTACTATATATTTTCTTAATTATTTGTACTTGAAGATGATTATCGGATTGGTTATATTATATTTTTAGTTCATTGATTTACACATTAGTCAGTTGTTGCGCTAATAAATTGATGACAAATTGAATTATTACTTATTACTAATACTTAAATATTACTCTAGCGTTATATTTGGTGATATGATGTATTTTTAAAATCCTTGCTTTGATCCACATCCGTGAAGCTGAATCTGGAGAAGAAAATAGCATATACTCATGTTCCATTGCATACGCACAATGACAGTGATGTACCGATCTACATATATAACAGATTGCAAAGCCTTATGTAACAATATTAAACGTTCAATTACAAAAAGCAAGTAGGAAATAATTAACTGGAAGCGTGGAAAAAATTATTTATTTTATTTATTTATTTACCGACGAATGTTTCGTAGCAGGAAAATGATACTCATAGCTTCGTGATGGGTGAACATGACCGCGAAATACTGGAAGCAATTGCATGACATTCCTAGAACACATAAACTGTGCAAGCGCCTTTCGGCTTTGTGATAATACGTGTCATTTGCGGCTAACTTGTCAATAGCAGAGCTGCTCGGGTGCACTTGATTTAAGTGCAGCACTAGCAATCATTGAGCCATTGTACAGCATATGGGGTAAATGGCCAGGGTTATAGCAGGGCTTGGCTCGATTTTTTTCCTAAAACCAAAATAACGACATAGAATACCGCCATGTCGATGTTTATATATTCATGGGTGAGTCCAATGATTAAACCTCGTCATGGACGAGACGCGTAGCGTCGAGTCGATGACGAACTTTCATCATTGGAAGAGCCCGTGAATTGATTTATCATGCAACTCAACAATTGAATTCATTTTTTTCCAGTTAAGAATATCATTTGAATAGTGACCTTATCCTCGTACCCAAGACAAATCAAATATGACTTTTTTATATGGTTTCTTTGACTTTTCTTGGATACGAAGATAATGTCACTATGAAAATGATATTCTTAACAATAATCGTGTTCCTCGGAGCAGCTTTAAATCATTTACGTCATTTCGTCAAGCCAATCAATATTCCATATTCTCTAGAAGCCTTGGCCCATAGCAAAGTAAGCATCCAATGACCCAATGAGGATCACCTACTTTGAGGTCATTGAACTGCTCATGATTACATCCAATAGGCCATGACGAGATTTGATCATAGGCAGTTACAGATGAACACTAGTCGCTATGGAACATGGTCTTTCAGTTGCATGCTATCTTCTAAGTGAGTCTCTGTGGTGTTCGTCGAAGTAATGCTCATTCTCCGGCAGTGATGACCAGCCTTGAATTACCCTATTGAATTACTAGTCAGGCACCACATTACATGGCATGTCATGAGAGGCGCATGCAAGTTCTGAAACATACATAACCCTAAAGTTTAGAGGAATGTCTGATAAATAAAGTATGACTGTCAGCTTCTGAGCGAAGACATACAAAACTAACTTAGCTGTCAGTTCAAGGAAACACTAAGTATGCTTGCGTTCCTTCGTATTCTTACCAGGCCTATATGTTGGAATTTAAATTGTTTAAATATGGAGTTTCAATTACGGTTTCTTATTGGGACATATAATTCATATGTATTGTATTTATTGGGATCAAATTTATTGGATTGTTTTGATGACTAAAACCAGTCAAGACGCCTCAATCGGCGACGGGCGAAGGACGAGCGATCCCGCAGTTTATCGGTTTTACCGATAGAAAGGAAATTGGTTACGGAACAGGGGTGTACACATGCGCACGTGCAGTGTGACCCAGAGTTTGAATTGCACGCACGGCATTGCCAGTAGTGTGGTCTCAAACCACACACAAAATTTCAGCTTAATCGGTCCAGCCGTTTCTGAGTTACGGAACAGGGGTGTACACGTGCGCACGTGCAGTGTGACCCAGAGTTTGACTTGCGCAACATTGTCAGTGGTGTGGTCTCAAACCACACACCAAATTTCAGCTTAATCGGTCCAGCCGTTTCTCAGCTATAGCAGGATGACGTTTTCTGACACCCCTGACGCGGCAAGTGACACGCGCAAAGCTGACCTCTCACGTGAGACGAAACATGTCAATAACATAATTGATTGAATGGGGCTATCAGATGGTGAAGACTGATTGTCAATCGGATGCATGATTCCAGAGATATAAGCTCCTCAAAAGCGTAACGGTCGGGCCGGGCCGGGACGGGTCTGGCCGGGTCGGGTCGGGTCGGGTCGGCCGCTTATATGTGAGAGAGAGAGAAAAAAATCCGTATTCCGTGAGAACTCGCGAGCGTTTCGCGCTCGCTCGTAACAATGACAATCATAACTTGACAAAATATTTCAATAAGATAGGATATCATAATGATCATGCATTCATGGCCGCATTATAAACTAATGTTTATAGGGATTTTTATAACAATTATATTTGTAGGGAAAGTAAGTTTTATTTTTGTAATAACGGGATTTACTTCTGCGTGATATCACTATGCGTCAGCGTTGTTTGATTTTTAATGGCTAATTTCCACAACTCGAATCATTCCTATGTTTGCACTGTTCAACTATATTTAAATCTATTGAATTTTGCGAGTCCAAATTTGCATCATCCCACACACGCACACACTACATAGTGCTCTGCGGTGGCTCCACCGCCGGGACGGAGAAGGTAGCCGCCCCCAGTGGCCAGGTCCGACCGTCGGGACGGAGAAGGTAGCCTTCCCCAGTGGCCAGGTCCGACCATCGGGACGGAGAAGGAAGCCGTCCCCAGTGGCCAGATCCGACCGTCGGGACGGAGAAGGTAGCCTTCCCCAGTGGCCAGGTCCGACCGTCGGGACGGAGAAGGTAGCCTTCCCCAGTGGCCAGGTCCGGCCGTCGGGACGGAGAAGGTAGCCGTCCCCAGTAGCCAGGTCCGACCGTCGGGACGGGGAAGTTAGCCTTCCCAGTGGCCAGGTCCGACCGTCGGGACGGAGAAGGTAGTCGCCCCCAGTGGCCAGGTCCGACCGTCAGGACGGAGAAGGTAGCCGTCCCCAGTGGCCAGGTCCGACCGTCGGGACGGAGAAGGTAGCCGTCCCCAGTGGCCAGGTCCGACCGTCGCGACGGAGAAGGTAGCCGTCCCCAGTGGCCAGGTCCGACCGTCGCGACGGAGAAGGTAGCCGTCCCCAGTGGCCAGGTCCGACCGTCGGGACGGAGAAGGTAGCTGTCCCCAGTGGCCAGGTCCGACCGTCGGGACGGAGAAGGTAGCTGTCCCCAGTGGCCAGGTCCGACCGTCGGGACGGAGAAGGTAGCCGTCCCCAGTGGCCAGGTTCGACCGTCGGGACGGAGAAGGTAGCCGCCCCCAGTGGCCAGGTCCGACCGTCGGGACGGAGAAGGTAGCTGTCCCCAGTGGCCAGGTCCGACCGTCGGGACGGAGAAGGTAGCCGCCCCCAGTGGCCAGGTCCAACCGTCGGGACGGAGAAGGTAGCCGTCCCCAGTGGCCAGGTCCGACCGTCGGGACGGAGAAGGTAGCTGTCCCCAGTGGCCAGGTCCGACCGTCGGGACGGAGAAGGTAGCCGTCCCCAGTAGCCAGGTCCGACCGTCGGGACGGAGAAGGTAGCCGTCCCCAGTAGCCAGGTCCGACCGTCGGGACGGAGAAGGTAGCCGTCCCCAGTAGCCAGGTCCGACCGTCGGGACGGAGAAGGTAGCCGTCCCCAGTAGCCAGGTCCGACCGTCATGAGAGTGATACGGGGGCACACCGCCGGCCCCGAACGTACGAATAGCGCGGGCCGACACTCCCGTCAGAGCCGGGCCGCACCGTCTCAGCGACCTGTGCACCCGCCGTTAATATTCCACCCCTCCCCTTCCCTCTGCTCGCTCTCCTCTGATCCCCTATATTGGCCCCTTCCCTCTGCTCTCCTCTGATCCCCTATATTGGCCCCTTCCCTCTGCTCGCTCTCCTCTGATCCCCTGTATTGGCCTCTTCCCTCTGCTCGCTCTCCTCTGCTCCCCTATATTGGCCCCTTCCCTCTGCTCGCTCTCCTCTGCTCCCCTATATTGGCGTGTCTGCTACACTTCCGCAACCGCATATCATCGACTTGGGTGTTCAACGTCCTGCACACGGCGAAACTAGCCTCTTTTATTGAAGATATGTCGCAAACGAAACAGCAAAAAGTAACTCATCGTATGGCTGAGCGCACCTTTTTTTTCTTCTCGATAAACAAGAGACAAAAATCCAAACAAATGTGTTATGTTTATTGTATCTTAGCATTTGAACATGACAATATGTGTTGTAAAATGACATGAATTGGCCACAATTAATTTATAAGTCAAATAACATTTGCTACACCCAAAGAGGTGTTTACCAAAGAAGAAAGATAACACTCGTATTGAGGTACCAGAAATGAAGCACATTGCGTAAAAATAGTTCATACATCAGCATTTTGGCGTTATAAGATTCACTGTTTTTCATTGGAATTCATTGAAATTCCTGTCGCCGACTAACTGAATTTATGTCAAATTTCTCGCTGTCCCAGGTCATTGATCGCCCAACATATTCGTCTGGTTCTTTACTTGATGTCATACTTGTAAGTGATGGGAATATCGTCTCCCGGTCTGGCACGCACACTTGCCATTTTAGCCCTCACCTGTTCATCAGAGCTGCGATTGTGTTGTCCCGCCCTGATAGAAAGTCAGCTGTTGTCGAGTGTCGCCCTACGCAGCGTATTGATGTGTTTTCGTTTTGTTCCGAATTGTTAGCCGCGGGCTGGTCACTTGTCTACCGATCGAACAGCGCGGTGGAACAGGGGCAACACTTTATGGACGCATTTACACCGATACTTGACACTCACGCTCCAGTCAGGAGAGTCAAAATCCACAACCCGACCGCGCGACCAATTTCCGACGAAACAAAACAGCTCATGGCTACGCGGCGCCGGGCGCTGCACGATGGTGAAACCGACCTGTATCGTGACGTCAATCGCAGAGTGAAGGCATCGTGACGCCGTGATAGCCGTGAGAGCATACGTGACAAAATTAGAGAACAAGGCCCCAGCTCAATGTGGCGTAATATTCGACCCATCGTCGCCGGCAAGGTCCCCCAGACCGTGCTGCCACCTGTCGGACCTGACGACATGAACTCGTACTTCATGCAGGTCGGTCCGCGGGTAGCGTGCGAGGTATATGAGAGAGATGGTGACTGCGAGCTACCGTGCCGACTGCCGCGCGTAGGCTCTTGTGCGTTCACCGTTCGACTTACTGACAACGAAACCCTCCGGACTGTCGTGTTTTCCATGCGAGGTACCTCTTCTTGCGGACTTGATGGGCTGTCTATCAAGATTGTAAAGCTTTGCGTTGATGCCATTGGTCCTGTCCTCCAGCATGTCATCAACAATTGTCTGTCCAAAAACGACTTCCCTCTCTCTTGGAAACATTATCTGATACGGCCAATTGTCAAGTCAGGTGATCCGACCATGCCATCAAACTACAGACCGATATCATTAGTACCCATCATCGCCAAAGTCACTGAGCGGATCGTCCAGCGTCAGCTCCATCACTATCTTTCTAGCAACTGCCTTCTTTCTGACAGCCAACATGGATTTCGTCCAAATCATTCGACTGCTTCTGCACTGATTGACATCTCTGACAGCATTATCACTGCTATGATATGAACAACACCGAAATGTCTTTTCTTTGCCTCATAGACCTTAAGCAAATGTTTTGGCGTAATCGACCACTCCAAATTACTTGACAAGCTTCAACTTCTTGGAATCGACGCTGGATGGTTCCGCTCGTATCTTGAGGATCACACGCAGAGTGTCTGCATCTCCATCGGCAAGGGACACCGCGTTTTGTCGAAATAATTGCCCAACAATGTCGGAGTGTTCCAGGGTTTAGCCCTCGGGCCGCTGCTATTCACCGTTTTCGCGAACGATTTAAGCCTCCACGCTCCCGACGCATGTATCGTACAATATGCTGAGGATACGCAGGTGCTGGTCAGCGGCCGAAAGTCAGCTCTGGACTCAACAGTTGCTCGACTTGAGGTCACTCTCGATGCTTTGAGTGACTGGGTTGCAGCCAATGGTCTGAAGTTCAATGCCGGAAAGACGCAGCTTACAGCATTTGGTAGTCGCCAGAACCTGCGTGGCCTGCCCGACATCAGCGTTAAATTTAGAGATGCAGTTTTGAAACCATGCCCAAAGGTAAAGAACCTAGGCGTGATCTTTGATCCATGCCTCACTTGGGACGACCATATGACGGCCCTCATCATAAAGTGTTTTGGTACACTGATTGGACTGAGCCATGCGCGTCACCAAGTACCAGTCGACACCATCGTGACAATTTGGAACGCCCTGATGCTCTTGCACATCCGCTACTGTTTGCCAGTTTACGGAAACTGCACAAAGAAGAATCTTGGTTGCATTTAAAAGGTAATTAACTTTGCTGCTCGAGTATATTCTGGCCGTCGCAAATATGTATAATATATATATATATATATATATATATATATATATATATATATATATATATATATATATATATATATATATATATATATATATATATATATATATATATATATATATATATATATATATATATATATATATATATATATATATATATATATATATATATATATATATATATATATATATATATATATATATATATATATATATATATATATATATATATATATATATATATATATATATATATATATATATATATATATATATATATATATATATATATATATATATATATATATATATATATATATATATATATATATATATATATATATATATATATATATATATATATATATATATATATATATATATATATATATATATATATATATATATATATATATATATATATATATATATATATATATATATATATATATATATATATATATATATATATATATATATATATATATATATATATATATATGTATATATATATATGTATATATATAAATATATATATATAGGCACTGCTGTTGCCTGCACCATAGCCAGGTGTAGGCCGCACTGGAAGTTTCCTCCATGATACCACTACGTTCACGTCGCCAACAGGTACGCAACATCTACGTCCGGGTCCCCGTGGCCACAGATTCGGGCGAGTTTACGTCATGAACGCCGGTTGTCGGGGCATCAGATAGTGATCTGTTGAGACTCGTCACGAGATATCACAGCTGGTGGTCTCCACTCCATGCAACATATCCATGCAACGTTGCGAGGGTAGCTAGTGACACACTCTGGTGCATGTTGTCAGTTCGCTGTAGTGATTACGATGACTGCAGAGCACGTGTTGTCACGTCACGTCGTCACGTAGTCACGTCACGTCGTCACGTCGTCGCACTTGATTATATAAATGCATGAACTACGCCGCATCAAAATAACTCAATTTAGGCATTCTGCATTATTTCTCCCGGTTCCTGATATATACTCCTACCTATCATGTTAATTGTTACATAGTGTACAAAATAGGGATTATGGGATCTCGGGCCACAATGAAGAAAAAAACGTTTGTCAGCCCTAAAGCATTTTCGGTGAGATACCATATTCATTAACATGTAATAGGCCTAAGTAGGACTTAAGAATCATAAACGTTTTGTTCTTTTGCTCAGCTTTTGTTATGCAATTTCTATAATTGTAATAGTTTGTTTTATTCTCAAAAGTAATTGGTGGCAAAAGGTTGCAAAACAAATGTTTCGGTGCCACAATGTGCGCCGAAATATTTACTTTACAATTTGTATCACCAATAATTCTTGAAAAATCTCTGAAAAAAATGAAAACGTAATAGACCTTTCCAATTGATGACTTCGACATGCTCAATACAAATAATTATAATCCTGATCTTACCTTATTAGAATCACGATACAATATAAACGCTTGCCTAGGTATGGTTACTTCCTTTTAGGGACGTCAGATAAAAGTTCCTTATTTATGTTGGAACTTCGGTTATACTAAAGGCTAGGTCATGGATGCATTGGGTGGTGAAGACAGATTAGTGTACAGCTGAAGTTTGTTCACCATTGAATCTCGTGCTTTGGTGAGAAAGCTGAAACAGATTTATTCGTAGGCGGGAGTCTAAAAAAAACTGGAGAGTTTGTGGGCTGTAGGTCACGTGACCTGCAGTTTTTGTATTCTACAATACAATTTTACATCAACGAGAACCAAATTGTCAGACTTTATTTGTATCTATCGCGTGCTGCAGCTGCACACTAAATCGCTTTGAGGACTCGCGCTCCAAAATTCACAGTTTGAGGCCTCGACTTCGTCTCGGCCACAAACTGTGAATTTTGTCGCGCTCATCCACAAAGCTATATTGTTGTCCCCTCGAGGCAGATAGCTTCTATTTCCCTATAACTTGAATCATTTCAAGCACCTGATATAGCACCTATACTCCAGATTTATCCTACACCACCATTTATAACACATGCGTGATTACACTAGAGACATATGTAGACTTGCGCTGCAACACGTCAACGTATGCCACGTGTTTTGCCGTAAGGGAATTGTTTCAACTTCGCATCTGAGAAGCTAAAATGATTCGAAATATTATGGCTGCTCATTTGCATATATAGCATTCCTACCGTACATATTTTCACATATTAGACGCAATGCTGGCTGTCAGTGTGGGACTAATATACATCGCACCGCACATGGCTTCATAACATTCTCCTGTCAGGCATTGGCCGGGTCACACCGTCTAGAGATCCCAGTTCAGATGTGGCAAGCATAATTCACCACTATCTAACATAACCTGTCATAGTGGCGCCTGTGCGGCTCTACCGGGCCTATTAATGTGGGAAAAGGGTTTAGCCCATTGGCCTGCCGGCCACAGCGATGCGTAGTAAACTTTCTCGGTTGCGCCATCCCGACTACAGTGCTGGCAGATCTGCAGTGATTTAACTGTCACCCAGCAACGCGCACAAAACACAACTTGATCGCTTATTTGGCTGTCGAAACTCAGCGGCAAGGTTTAACAAAATATTCGTAAAGCGAAACGTTATGTTGGCTCGAACGTAGTGAGAAAAAACGCCTCTGGTAATGCCGAAATATTTCTTAACTATCCATAACTCGTTGAGACTGAGCAAGAAGTTGGTTGGGACCTGGTCCCACAAAATGTTTCGGATTCTCTATCCCTGCTACAGCCGCTGTTCACCATATTAACGAACATATTTTGAGACTGCTTGATTCAGTGGCAGAGCAACGGTCGGGCAAAACAGGCAATCCCACCCAAAAAAAATCGATAGGCAAACGTATGTTTTGCCCCTCCAAAAACCCCAAATCACTACATAAAAATTTCGGAACATCTCGAATCTGAGATTAGCTTCTTTGTAACTTTCATTATCTCCCCCCCCCCCCCCTCAACAACTTTTCGCTGACGGCGCCCTCATGTGGGGTTTGCGTCCTCTTGAGGGCTTGACCCCCTTGACAGATTTATAAATACTGCTCATGACTACCTTTGCGGAGTAAATTTTTGCAAAAGAGCACACGCTTATGCTTCACAGTCGGACACACAGTCACACACAGTCACACAGTCACACACGGTCACACAGTCACACAGTCACACAGTCATACAGTCACACAGTCACACAGTCACACAGTCACACAGTCACACAGTCGCACACAATCACACATAGTCACACACAGTCACACAGTCGCACACAGTCACACAGTCACACACAGTCACACAGTCACACCCAGTCACACAGTCACACACAGTCACACACAGTCACACACAGTCACACAGTCACACACAGTCACAGTCACACACAGTCACAGTCACACACAGTCACACAGTCACACACAGTCACACACAGTCACACACAGTCACATACAGTCACACACAGTCACACACAGTCATGCACAGTCACACAGTCACACAGTCACACACAGTCAAACAGTCATACACAGTCACACACAGTCACACACAATCTCACAGTCACACACATCACACACAATCTCACAGTCACACACAGTCACACACAGTCACACACAGTCACACAGGCACACACAGTCACACACAGTCACACAGTCACACAGTCACACACAGTCACACAGTCACACACAGTCACACACAGTCACACACAGTCACACAGTCACACACAGTCACACACAGTCACACACAGCCACACACAGTCACACACAGTCACACAGTCACACAGTCACACACATTCACACAGTCACACACAGTTACACACAGTCACACACAGTCACACACAGTCACACACAGTTACACACAGTCACACAGTCACACAGTCACACACAGTCACACACAGTCACACACAGTCACATTCACACACAGTCACACAGTCACATACAGTCACACACAGTCACACACAGTCACACAGTCACACACAGTCACACACAGTCACACAGTCACACAGTCACACAGTCACACAGTCACACAGTCACACAGTCACACACAGTCACACACAGTCACACACAGTCACACACAGTCACACACAGTCACACACAGTCACACACAGTCACACACAGTCACACACAGTTACACACAGTCACACAGTCACACAGTCACACACAGTCACACAGTCACACACACAGTCACACACAGTCACACACACAATCTCACATTCACACACAGTCACACACAGTCACACACAGTCACACACAGTCACACAGTCACACACAGTCACACAGTCACACAGTCACACAGTCACACAGTCACACACAGTCACACACAGTCACACACAGTCACACACAGTCACACAGTCACACACAGTCACACAGTCACACAGTCACACAGTCACACAGTCACACAGTCACACACAGTCGCACATAGTCACACACACAGTCACACAGTCGCACACAGTCACACAGTCACACAGTCACACAGTCACACACAGTCACACACAGTCACACACAGTCACACAGTCACACACAGTCACACAGTCACACAGTCACACAGTCACACACAGTCACACACAGTCACACACAGTCACACACAGTCACACACAGTTACACACAGTCACACAGTCACACAGTCACACAGTCACACAGTCACACACAGTCACACAGTCACACACAGTCACACACAGTCACACACAATCTCACATTCACACACAGTCACACAGTCACACACAGTCACACACAGTCACACACAGTCACACACAGTCACACAGTCACACACAGTCACACAGTCACACAGTCACACAGTCACACAGTCACACACAGTCACACACAGTCACACACAGTCACACACAGTCACACAGTCACGCACAGTCACACAGTCACACAGTCACACAGTCACACAGTCACACACAGTCGCACATAGTCACACACACAGTCACACAGTCGCACACAGTCACACAGTCACACAGTCACACAGTCACACACAGTCACACAGTCACACAGTCACACAGTCGCACACAGTCACACAGTCACGGTCTATATGCTCAATATCTGTAAACCAATCAGCCCTATCGTTGTCTGCCGAGGTGTTAAAATCTCCTTGGTTCATTCCTCATTGGCAATGTCTAGTGCTATCCACTACAGTGATAAGACTGCTATTGATAAGACTGCTAGGGTGAGCCCAGAAATGTTGCAACTATCTGAGTCGATCGCAGGACATTTAGGGTTGTCAAAAGAAGCGTTTTCCATGTAAACATTACACATTTTTATCCTTTTTCAATGAGGAAAGGAGAAAAAATGTGTAAGTCGCTTCTTTTGACAACCCTTAATGTCCTGCGATCGACTCAGATAGTTGCAGCATTTCTGGGCTCACCCTAACAGTCTCATCAAGCTAGCACTGTAGTGGATAGCACTAGACATTGCCGTGGTAGATTTGATGATGTTTGACTTTCCGAGAAGCTTGCAAATGTCTTCTTGGACATTCCTGCTAAGTCAATATTGTCAATTCCCCGTCGTTGTCGATGTCGATGACGATGACGATGTCGATGTCGATGTTGTGTTGCTATCAATGCTGTTATTGTTATTATTTGTATTATTGTTATTGATTGTATTATTGTTTTATGATTGTTGATCAAGACTGTTGTTAAGCCAGTGGCAGAAGCTGACTGCTTTTTTAAATACACTGATGAACCATGTGCTTGGCTGTGGCAGCCGAATGCCTCCTGCCTCTAGTGAAGATATCATCGACATTATTGGCTAATTTGCATGCTCAATGCGCTTCTGCAGACCACGGAAGCATCGTCTGATCGAGGCTAAATATGTCTGAAACTGCTCCGGCCGATCTCGTAACAGTGCCTTCAGCATGAGCTGAATCGGGAATAGCTGTGTTCGAGGCTGCACGGTAATAGGAACCACTGGAGGAACGAATAATTGACATACATTTATTTCCCTTTTCCCGCGCATACAAATGTGCTTACACAATAACTGAGGGCAAAATGCATCCTGCAGAAAAATGATCAATTCTTCGATTTTATAGTTATTTAATTTCAGTATCAGATAATTAATGAAGGCACTGAAGCGACTCCATTACCTTCAGACTTTAAGGGTCTCGGCGAGCAAGGCCGGCAAACGATGAAGCTCTGTTCCTGCTGCTAACGGAGCCGCCAGCCCAGCCTGCCTGTCTACTCCTCCTCGTCCCTCCCCTTCGTCGCCCTGAGGTGACGCAGTGTCGGCGACTATTCAATCTACATGAGAGCCGGCTCTTCTGACCCGCACCGCAAATCGCGCTGCATAATCAATGGTTCCAGTATGCGCCATTACGGCGAGCAACATAAACACGGCAGTGCAAATATGCCGGCAGAGTGACTAATAACTCTGACATAATTGCCGGGTGCAGCGCGTGACATGACGGCATAAGTTGTGGCGCTCCATGTTCCTGCTCGACATTGCGTGTAGCCGACGGCCGACGGGCCCGCGGCTCGGCTCCGTTCTGCGGTGGCCGCCGCCTCCCGACGACAGCGCCATCTGCGCCGCTGTGACGTCACCACCGGCACGACAGCCAGAAGGTCGCTCAGTGTCTCCGTTACTTTATTAGCTTCCATGACGCTCATATAAATGATAAATAACAAAATACCTCGTGATGAGCTCGCGAACACATTGATGACCCAGCGAGGCGGCGAGGCGGTCTTAGTGTGATTACACAGACAGGGAAGAGGACCAACGGTTACCAAGGACGAATGAATCACGGCGTCGATAAAGTAAGCAGTTTCTCAGGTCAATTGAACAACAGCACCCCAAAACTTGGCATAGCCTGCGCGGTAAGATAAAGAGGCAAATGACGCGGAGGCCAACGCAGAGACAGAGTGGCGAGCTGGACAATAACGAACGGAGAAAATGCATCGCCAATCCCATCATTTGTACCAATTCTACGGAAACACTCGCAGGCGCGCGCTCACGCATACACGCGGGATGATCAACTCGCACGACGAATGAAAGTGACAACACTATAATATCAAATCCTCCAACACAATAACAAAAACACTGCACAACACCTAGCGACGCCGGTCTGTCGACAGCCCTGTGCACCTGGCGGCGTCTGTCGACAGCCCTGTGCACTATGTACAGGCGGTCCGGCGCCCCGGAACGGGAGCCCGCGCCCACACCGGGCCACTGGGCGGCCAGTTCTGACGGCAAATCCACCCAGCGGAGGACCCCCACGGGCTGTGACGTCACTGACGGCTGCCGGTGGGGGGGGGGGGGCGACCCCTCCGGCCCCGGCCCGGCCCCCACGCAGTACGGACATCTTTGGCCTGCCTGAACTCACGGGCACGCGACTTCGGACACTCACACGACACTCACACTCACACGACACTCACACTCACACGACACTCACACTCACACGCACATGCATGAACACAAGTTACCCTCCTTTGCCGTTTATACTGCCATTTGACGAGCTCTCCTGGCTCTGCGCCCGTTGCGTGGCCTTTTTGTTCTTCATTCGTCTATTTTGGAACCATATTTTCACCTGTCGCTCGGTGAGGTTCAGGTTGCGCGCCAACTCCCAGCGTTTCTGCTTTGACACGTAGGCGTTGAAGAGGAACTCCTTTTCCAGCTCGAGCGTCTGGTACTTGGAGTAGGGTTTCCGCTTCTTCCGCACGGACACGTTCCCGGTCCACTCGAGAGGGTTGCTGAGACTCCCTGAAATGTAACCAGAGAAAACAAATACTGTAAAAATCGACAATCTTAAGCTCGTTGTCATCACAGTCTGTTATAGACAGGAACTAATACGCGAATACGTTGAGCTGAAAAATGTGCAGGTTAAGTGACAAGTTGCATACAACTGGTATGAAAATCAACTTAACAATGCTGGTTAAACGAGAATGAATTTGTAGTGCGTTGATATGAACCATGAAGAATTGTTACGCAAAGAGATAAATATGGAAGAACAATAGAAATGGATGTCAATTCCACTTTCATCATACCACAGTAAATATACATCATATGATAAAAAGTAAAAACATGTTTGTCTTGGTACGATTGTGCATCGGTTTAAGTGAGACAATAAATGTTAGTTAGTTAGTGAAAAGCAACCCATAGTAGACCACAGAAACATGCAAGCAAAAAAGCGGAGCACTACGTGCAAATGGTTTGTATCATTTTTGAAAGGGCTTATTCAATCTATTGCATGCGTTCGTATTTTTAATAATTTTAATTAATAATTCGTAAGCATATCACGCATAAATGACCCGAGTATCATTTTAAAGTATTTTTCTAGGATAGTCTGTAAAACCTCCATGAATCATTTTTCCACAGATAATATCTCAACCCGCCACCATCAAATGGATTGTCAACCTGTTTATTCGGCTGAATTCGGCCGGCAATTCGTTAAACAATTCACAAGTACGATCTTTTTTAGTGTTTTCTGGCACCTGATAAGCGTTTCAGGATTGACGTTTCAGGGTTGACGCTTCAGGATTGACGCTTCAGGATTGACGCTTTAGGATTGACGCTTCAGGATTGACGCTTTAGGATTGACGTTTCAGGATTGACGCTTAAGGATTGAGGCTTAAGGATTGCCGCTTCAAGATTGACGCTTCAGGCAGGATTGACGCTTCGGGATTGACGCTTCAGGATTGACGTTTCAGGATTAACGCTTCAGGATTGACGTTTCAGGATTGACGCTTCAGGATTGACGCTTCAGGATTGACGCTTCAAGATTGACGCTTTAGGATTGACGCTTCAGGATTGACGCTTTAGGATTGACGCTTCAGGATTGACGCTTTAGGATTTACGTTTCAGGATTGACGCTTAAGGATTGACGCTTCAAGATTGACGCTTCAGGATTGACGCTTCAGGATTGACGTTTCAGGATTGACGTTTCAGGATTGACGTTTCAGGATTGACGCTTCAGGATTGATGTTTCAGGATTGACGCTTCCTCTGTGAAGCCACATGTGTTGTTATTGACAAAAACATGGCTTGTTTGAGAAGTTCATCTATAATCAGCACTGCAATGTCGGATATTGTCCGACATTTCAGGTGTTTCCAAGGTATATGTTTCGTGCCGAAAAGCAAAAAACATACCAGTGAATTTGATGGCTACTTGTGTTTGTTACCTTGACATTCGACTGGTTCCATGCTAATGTGGCTATTCAGATGTTGTCTATGTTAAGTGATTTTGAATCTTTTGAACGACAGTGACTGTGTCAGAAGTTCATCATAGTGTTGTTTGTAATACAGGTGTTTGATGTTTCCCTCAAATAATGTGTTATAAAATCAAAAGAATGCGCTTCGAACGAGCCGGCTAACGTCGAAATAGATTACAATGTTACAAATGAGTTCATGTTTGTAAAAGGCACTTGGGCAAAATATATTTAATCCATTCTAGATCTCGGCCTATCTTAACCCTGGCCCTACGGTATCTTTTTCACCTTCGCCCTACAGGAGAGCCTGAGAGGCCCCCTGTTAACTTCCAAACCAAGCAACTTAGAGCAATGCAGTAAGAACCATCATGTTGCCTGTCATGAGAGGAATCTAACAGTATGCGATTTTTAGGTTTCCGGTCAACGCCTAACCTTCCAGGTTAAGTGAATGACCTCGGATTTACCACGTCCAGAACAGCGATTTCAGAAAACCTCAAAATGAGAAATTAATCAATGTAAATCAAAAGGCATGTTCCTAGACCATTTTTGGCTCAGAAATACTGAAAAGGTAATGCTTTGTTCGTATCTTGTCAAAAAAGTCAAACAAAGTTATTTGAAAAAAATGACATCAGTTTCTTACACTTAGGGAGCCATCACTCAATCAAAAATGAAGATATTGCTTTGAAATTTGGTATGGGTATTGTCCATACACAGTTTTCTTACACATATTCCGTTTTTTAACATCTTTGAAAATTTTGATTTTGTGTGGATTTTTTAAAAAAGTTTTTTTTTTATTTTAGGGGTCAAAACCCCAAAATTTTGCAAATCTGAGATTGCCATTTTAAATACAATGCCATTTTGTATCTTTGGTGAATTGCGTTTGCAATTTCCTTTACAACTCTATTTTCCACCATTTTTCAAATATTTATCGTTTTCCACCAACATGACGTCATCAAAACATGATTATATCCCAAACTACCCAACCAATTTTAAATAAAGTTTTACAGCATACGTATAATTGTTGTAAACTCAGCTACCAAAAATATCAGCAAGATGCGCCGCATGTGTAAAAAGTTATTCAAGAAAAACCTCAGGGGGGCCTGTCAGCCCCCCCCCCCCCCCCTAGGGCGAGGGTTAAACCAGTAAAACGGCTTTTTGGGCGATGACCGAGCGGGCGCGCACTGATAAAGCTAAAACAGGTTTGAAATATGAAACGGTACGGGAGCACATGTGGTAGTAACACATAGTCCTTTTAGTCCTTTTAGTCCTCTAAAAAAGTTGCCAGGCCTCCATGCATGCCAACATAAAAATTAAGTTTGATTAAGTTGTACATGATCTCCTTTCTCGAATCCGCCAAAAGGGAGTAAGTCCGGAGCGCTGCATGCTTCAGCGTATAACGAATGCTTAGATAAGACAAGCCATTTTTATCAAGAATGAGTTTTGTTCATTTCGACGTCTGCGGATGCCACGCGCTGTGGTACCATCCATTTCAGAACGCACCATAACAAAATCAAAATTGATTTGATGGACCTATCCAATGGTGATAACCCGATCTCAATCGGAGCCGTGGTTGCAAGGTTATTAGCTTCCGAAAAGCGTCTGTATGGCCGGGTCGGGCCAGATCGGGCCGGGTCGGGCCGGGTCGGGCAGGTTCGGGCCGGTTCGGGCCGGGTCAAATGTAAATTTGTCTAGTAAGTTGACGAGAAACCTCACGGGCGCTTCGCGCCCGCTCGGTAATGAGTTGGCCACACTGGAAGCAGACACATGCGTAAGCATTAATGGTATATCAAAAAGGAATCCATTCTTGATATGCTTCATTGATGCTTCAACAAACTTTAAGCCAGGTACCTTGCAAGTCTCATCCAGTATCTCAGCATTCGGTTTTATCGGCCTTGGAATGGTAAAGTGGGACGTTTAACGTCTTGATTCCGCATGTTGCTAATAACAAATGAACGCAGTAAACGAATGCACCGAATGAGCACACAATGAATGTAGCCCACCCACGAATATTCAATCAGCAGACTAACGGCCTTCACATGAATGCTAACTAACTGTGTTTCGCGCTTCTCTAATCCACAGTCAAGACCAAACATAAATATGCATTGCATGTGTCTGGCTGATGTGCCTGCAGTGCTGAATTCATATGAAGTATGATTAAAATGACGCGATGATTTCGCCAGGATTTATATGCATTGCTGATGGGTGTCCCGCGTTGTCTGGACTAACATGTGACCGCGTGGGACCAGCGCTGGCTCGTGACGCCAGTGCTGGCCCGTGTGGGAGCTGGGACCAGCGCTGGCCCGTGTGGGGAGCTGGGACCAGCGCTGGCCCGTGTGGGGAGCTGGGACCAGCGCTGGCCCGTGTGGGGAGCTGGGACCAGCGCTGGCCCGTGTGGGGAGCTGGGACCAGCGCTGGCCCGTGTGGGAGCTGGGACCAGCGCTGGCCCGTGTGGGGAGCTGGGACCAGCGCTGGCCCGTGTGGGAGCTGGGACCAGCGCTGGCCCGTGTGGGGAGCTGGGACCATCGCTGGCCCGTGTGGGGAGCTGGGACCAGCGCTGGCCCGTGTGGAGAGCTGGGACCAGCGCTGGCCCGTGTGGGGAGCTGGGACCAGCGCTGGCCCGTGTGGGAGCTGGGACCAGCGCTGGCCCGTGTGGAGAGCTGGTACCAGCAGTGGGCTGTTGTGGGGATCTGGGACCAGCAGTGGGCTGTTGTGGTGACGGCAGTGCATCCCAAATCCCAGCTACCCAGAGACGTAATCGTTGTCAATGATATTCGAAGGCCGGCCCTCAGTGCAGACCTAGCTCCAGCAGCGGAGCGATGCGCAGCCGGGCGTGCCGCTGCACTGAATACCGCGCCAGGAAGCTGCAATGGAGCACTAGTAGCGGGAAATAATGACGGTTTCTGCCAAATTAGGTAATTAGCCGGGCACGGGCAGTGTCGAGTGTGAGTTCAGCGGCGGCCAGGTGATCTATTTCAATCTAGCGCCGCGATCGTTAGCATGCAAGTGCCCCACTATGGCGGCGGACACGGGAGAACAGGAAACATCACCTGGTCACCTGTCATGCAATTATGGTCACAGCCTGTCCAGAAGAAGAAAAAAACACCATCTCTAGCTAAGCCCCCACCCTTATTGCAAAGTCTCCCTGGCAATATGAAAACGAGGCTTATAATAATTTTAAAAAAATGACATTTGAAGACATTTTATATGTTAATTTCCCTATTTGTCAACAATTACATATAAATATTGTAAAAATATTTGACATGACTCAAACCAATCCCAGAGACCTGACTGCACTGGCCACTCTGACGATGAACTCCGTCGGCTACGGAGCGTCACGCCAGTTCGGGCCGTCATGGGACGGTAGGGTTCAAAGCGGCACGTCACGGTTGGGTCACGAACGTCACGCGACTGGCCAGCCCAGCTGCCGTGCCGATCGAAACGACCGGCAGCCGAGGCTAGCTGCGGGGCCAGAGGGTAGCGAAGCCCGCTGATGCTGAAATACTTCAGAGGATACATGAGTAGGCATCTTCCCAGTGGGTTCCTTCTTGTATGCATGTACTCCTAGTCAAGGGATAGAAGAGAATAGCGAAATATTTTCCGGAGATTTGCGCAATTTCGAGCATTTTTCTTGATCTTATATAGAGTATCTCCATATAAGCAGGGCCTCAAAGAGCAATATGAAATATTCGAGTATACGCAAAACATGCTAAATCTCACCTCGCTCCAGGTTGCCCATGATCACTTCAGTTCTCTCTCTACCGCTACCGAATCGACCTGCCATTGCTTCAGTTCGCACCCTCCCGCCCTTCAGTAGGCCCCTCGAGTCCGCCCATAAACACCCCACAATCCTCCAACCATCAACCCCCTCCACCTCCAATCCGCCCAGGCGCCGAACGAGCCTGCCCACCCCGGTCCCTCGGCAGCCCCCCCCCCCCCCCCCCATCAGGCCCATCAAGTCCGCCCACCATCACCCCCCCCCCCCCCAGTCCGCCGCCAACCATCACAGTCGGCCCCTCCACTGCGGCCATCAGTCGGGGGCCGTCAGTAGGCGGACGCTGGTGACGGCATCGATTTGTCATGTATCAGTCGCCGCCGCCGCCGCCGCCGCCGCCGCCGCCGCCGCCGCCGCCGCCGACCCGCCCTAACACCAGTCCCGACCCCGACCGGCTGCTGCCGCCCCAGCACCAGTCCGCAGTTCGCGGCGGCCACAGGCGACCCGCCCTGGGCGGGGCCGGAGAGCACGTGCCCCGACCCCGCCCGACCCGACGGCCGGTCAGACGGACAGACGAGCGTCCCTCCCTGTCGCTGCTGACCGTGCCGCTCCGCCCCTCTGCCGTCCCGCACTGTTCGCAGAAGCGCCGTCATTGAGGCGCGGCTGCAATCGGCCGGTGTCTATCGGCGGCGGCGGCGGCGGCGGCGGCGGTGCCCGCGGGCGGCCGGCGATCGCGTGCCGCTCTCCAGTCGGCCGGATCGCGTTACAGCGCCTCGCGCCGCGCCGCCCAGCCGGGCATAAATCGCGCACAGACAGCATACGCCATCTATTGCCCGGAATGATTAAGACATTAGCGGCGCTACGGTCGGCGGCGAAAACGTTTCGGCGCTGCTCGCGCGGTGAAAGCCAGGCAGTTGTGGTGGTGAATTGGCCAGGACCGGATGCCGGACGGAGTCTATGTGCTCCACGTCCCACGTTTAAGCGGTCCACGCTCTCGACACAGTCGTATAAGGTGTACCGTACGGGTATCTCCACATGACCATCGAAAACCCCAGCGCGGCCGGGAGACAGTAGTTCCTCTGGCAAATAAAATCATCGTAAGCGCTTGTCGGCAATGGTGTAATAATTATGTAAAGAGCACCCTGTTGACAGTATAGTCTCGTTTATGGCGTATAACAGGGGTAATAAAATTCGGCTATTCCACAGGTTTAAAGGTACTCGGGTCGCGTGGCTCAGCCCAGAGTTACGCCCCATTTACAGGTGTTTTTGATGGTTTTAGGGTGCCGATTCGGCCACGGAACTTACTACTGGCCTCTAAATCGTAAACTGTGGCACCTCTTTTACACTAATCTTAACGAGCATTTCACTTTGTTTAATGGAGATAACTCGCAATAACTCGTTTACAACCCATTTTCCGCTAGTATTTTTGCGAACGGTGTAAATGGCTTTATTAAAACGTGTACGCAGACCATGCTGCAATGTGACAGAGAAAAGTATTTGGATTCATGATTATTTTGGAACGGTGACAGCGAAAGTTATTTAGATTCACAGGGGTATACTATAGTAAAAATACATCAATGCTGCGCAAACTGAAATGTTGAATTGGCTTCTATACAAAGCAAATTAATATTATTAAATAAAATATGAAAAGAGCTTAGAAAAGACGACATTGCATGGTAAAATACATTCTATACTACACAAAATGCGCGCGTTAAAAATCCACTTTCTTGTTCACGTTCTTAGCATTTTGGCTGTATGCAAATTGCGGATTTGTGGGCCTTGCTGATCGTTGTTGCACTTGCTCGCCAAAGGAACGTTTGATGGTGTTCGATTCCTGTTGACGGTAAGCTCGGCCGACTTAACAAATACCACTCGCCGCTGATTTCCAAGCTAACTGTGATACCTCTGGAGCCTCGCTCCGCTGTATCACCGCCCGAAGTTTCCTTCCCTCGGCCCATATCTCGTCCTGACGTCCACCCACGTTCTGTCTCGTCCTGACGTCCACCCACGTCCTGTCTCGTCCTGACGTCCACCCACGTCCTGTCTCGTCCTGACGTCCACCCACGTCCTGTCTCGTCCTGACGTCCACCCACGTCCTGTCTCGTCCTGACGTCCACCCACGTCCTGTCCCGTCCTGACGTCCACCCACGTCTGTCCCGTCCTGACGTCCACCCACGTCCTGTCTCGTCCTGACGTCCACCCACGTCTGTCCCGTCCTGACGTCCACCCACGTCTGTCCCGTCCTGACGTCCACCCACGTCCTGTCTCGTCCTGACGTCCACCCACGTCCTGTCCCGTCATGACGTCCACTCACGTCCTGTCTCGTCATGACGTCCACTCACGTCCTGTCCCGTCCTGTCCCAACCACTTTCCTGTCCCTCACCACCACCACCACTACCCTACCTCTCCAATCCCATCACCGTCCGTCACCGTCCGTCACCGTCCGTCACCGTCCGTCACCGTCCGTCACCGTCCGTTACCGTCCATCACCGTCCGTCACCGGATCGTCATCACCGGAAGACCCCTCCGCAGTCGGTGAGGAAAACCCGGTGACGCCGCAGTGACGCCCCCGGTGACGCCGGGTGACGCAGGACGCCGCGGTCCGTCGCCGCCGCGTGTCGCCAGCCCGGAGCGGGGCGGCGGCGGTCTCCGGACGACCGCTCGTAACTCAGACGGCGCCGACTGCGCACCTCCGGGCTCTGTGGAGCGCAGGGAGGAGAGGGACGACCGACCCGAGTCCCGGAGACCAGAGCGACCGACCCGAGTCCCGGAGACCAGAGCGACCGACCCGAGTCCCGGGGACCAGAGCGACCGACCCGAGTCCCGGGGACCAGAGCGACCGACTCGAGTCCCGGAGACCAGAGCGACCGACCCGAGTCCCGGGGACCAGAGCGACCGACCCGAGTCCCGGAGACCAGAGCGACCGACCCGAGTCCCGGAGACCAGAGCGCGACCGACCCGAGTCCCGGAGACCAGAGCGCCACCGACCGGAGTCCCGGAGACCAGAGCGCCACCGACCCGAGTCCCGGAGACCAGAGGAGAGGGACCGACCCGAGTCCCGAAGACCAGAGCGACCGACCCGAGTCCCGGAAACCAGAGCGACCGATCCGAGTCCCGGAGACCAGAGCGCGACCGGTGACGATGCCGTGTGTCACCGCACCAGGCTGAGGTGACAAACACACCGGGCTGAGGTGACAGACATACTGGCTGAGGTGACAGACACACTGGCTGAGGCGATGGACCGAGAGCTCCCCCGCGCTGCACTTGTCCCAGAGATGATGCGATGATGTGTGGGGCCCGGAGCCGTGCTCCCGTCGCCCCTCCCTTCTCTGCCTCGCTGACAAACTGCCCTCCCCGCGCCCCTGCCACGAATCAATGCGGACGCCAGTCCGCGGCGGGCCTTCACATCGCATAAGTCAACGCCGCTTTGTGTCCAGAATCGGGCCCGATGCGCCTCCAACTGGGCTCTCCACCTGTGAAGGGATTCGGAGGCATGGTATCGATTTCCGCGCTGTGTATATCTGTGTCAGTGTTTGTGTGTATGTGTGTGTGTATATGTGTGTGTGTGTGTGTGTGTGTGTGTGTGTGTGTGTGTGTGTGTGTGTATGTGTGTGTGTGTGTGTGTATGTGTATGTGTATGTGTATGTGTAATGTGTATGTGTATGTGTATGTGTATGTGTATGTGTATGTGTATGTGTATGTGTATGTGTATGTGTATGTGTATGTGTATGTGTATGTGTATGTGTATGTGTATGTGTATGTGTATGTGTATGTGTGTGTATGTGTATGTGTGTGTATGTGTGTGTGTGTGTGTGTGTGTGTGTGTATGTATCCATGTGTGTGTGTGTGTGTGTGTGTGTGTGTGTGTGTGTGTGTGTGTGTGTGTGTGTGTGTATGTGTGTGTGTGTATGTATCCATGTGTGTGTGTGTGTGTGTGTGTGTGTGTGTATGTGTGGCGTGGTGAATGAAGGCTTCTCCATTGGCCATCCCGCAAATCTGTGACATCTCACTCAGGCAAGTGCGACAGTAAGCCCGTCAGAGCTCACTTGCGCCCGTTGAGTAGGCCGTAAATAGGCTTTATGACAGCTCATAAACGGACCAAATGATTGACGTAAGCATAAATGGAGCGACAGCGGCCACCGCAAGCGTCTCCTCTCCAGGAGCATCTTCAGCCAGGGATCTGTCTCACCATGCACGCACGTGTCCATGCAAAACATAACATATAAATGCAATGACTAAGTACACAGTATAAGCTACGCAGCTGCTGGGCGTGGCAAAGCGGGTAGCAGGAGGGTTACCAAACACCGATGGGTTACTGGAACATGCATAACACAAATACAGACGCGCAAGCATTAACGGGGGGATGCTGAATGACTAGCCGGGATCCCGGGAGGCCCGACCGGCCCAGAGGGCGGGCCAGGCGGCTCGGGCGGGAGCGGGGGAGGCGGCGGGTCACGGCCGAGTCTCACCTGGGTGGTAGGGCGCCGGCGGGATGCCCTCGCCGCCCGGGTAGTTCCTCAAGGCGTAGGCGTCGTGGTGCGGGTAGGAGACCTCCATGGCGCGGCGCGAGTCCTCCGCGGCGTGCAGGTACGGCATGTGCTGGCCGGGAGCCTCCATCGGCGCCGGCACTCTCCCGTACGCCGAGTAATTGCACCAGCTCTGAGCCGCGAACGGCTGGCACTCGGCCGCGCCCGGCATCGCGCTCGGGCCGGGCGCGTAGTCGTACTTGTTGGGCCAAAACGCCAGCGGCTTGCGCTCGTGGCGCGTCTCGGCCAGGTTGTAGTAGCTGGAGGCCATGGAGGTCATGGCGTCTCTGCCGAACGTCGGCTGGTAGCCGGCGGCCGCCGCGTCGAAGGCCGCCCCGGCCGCCGCCCCCGGGTGCGGCGCTTCGGCGTATCCCCAGGGCTGCACGGCGCCGTGCCGGATGACGCCGTCCCCCGGCTCGGCGCCGCCGAAGCCGGCCGTCAGCGTGGTGGGCGGCCTCTTGGCCGGGATGTGCAGCGGTGCCGGTGCCGAGGCCGGCGTCGGCGGAGTCACCTCGAGCGGCGCGGCGCGGTTCTCTTCGTACAGGGCGCCGTTCATGGTGTCACGCGAGCTGGGCGCCTCGGCGGTGGTCACTGCCAACAGGGCATGCCGGTGAGGGGGAGCGAAGGGGGGCGGCCCGAGCAAGGTCGGGTCGCCGCTGGGTCCGAGCGTCGCCGCCAGGTCGCCGCCGTTGCGAGCACGCCGCCGCCGACGCGCAACTGCCCCGCTCGTCGGCACCGGCCCGAGTAAACCGGGCCAGCGGCGGCCGCGCGGCCCCGGCGACCGGCGCGCCCCTGGCGGCGGCGCGCCGAACCCTAATTGGCGCTGACGTCACGGCTCGGTCCGAGAAGGCGGCAAGTGGCAAGCTGCACGGAAGGCGGTGACGCGGCAGCCGTCGCCCGACCCGACTGCCCGGGTCCGTCATCGTGACATGATGTGACCTGAGGTGACCTGGGTCCCTGGTCCCCTGGGCCCCGCATCAGCCGGGGACCCCCGACAGAGCCCAGCCGGTCACGGTCGCTGCCAGCCGGCGGCAGACGGTGATGATGACCTCACCTCCGCCCCGGGACAGCTGGGAGCGGGCGTCATCGCGAGGCGCCTGTCTCGCAGCTGACACCGCGACGCGTTTGGCGCCGGGCCCCGTTTGATCCCCCGCGCCCGGCGACGACCGGCATAAATGTTTCTGTAACCCTTCATTGTTGATTAGCCGGCTTAATGTCTTGTTGATCGTTAGTTGCGGGTCTGCAACGGCAAATCAAATAATCAGCCGGGGGCCGTCTATTTTCGCTGGCTGTATGTTTTAGCGCGGCGAAACATTGCGCGGCATTTGTAGCGCAGTGTGCAGGCGGCGGCGCGGCGTCGGCGGCAGGCTCGGCAGGTGGCCAGCGGACGGCGCCGGACCCTTTAAGACACCCCGGGTGGTATCACTATTGATATCGGGTGATGACGGCAGATGTTAGCGTCCCTACAATGTGCCGGGATAGATGGAGGAGTTTCCGCGCGATTGTTGTTGTTGTTGTTTGTTGTTTGTTTACCGCGCGGGTCGATGGTTGCAGCATTGTCAAAAGGCTCCCGACTTTCCGGCGTTTTCGGGCGCTCTGAATGGCGAGTGCAAAGTTTTGCGGCTTCGTAAATCTTTTTCCACATGGCAATAGGCAGCTCGTATAGTTCTCTTTTATGCCTGCTTTTATGGGACATTACGATAATCGTTTCCTCTCTAATTGGTTACATAAACCGCGATAAACTGCCGACTGCTGACGATCTCCCGTGCGGCGGCGGAGACGGAACGACGCAAGACAAGCTGCTGTTGAGGAGCAGCTTCGCAGCCGTTGCCGCAGAAACAGGGCTTCGGCAGCTCAGCCCCGCCGCCTGCCGCCCGCCGCCGCCCGGCCGGCCGCGACCAGAGGTACACGTCGCGCCATCTGTCTACTGTTTTAATAACTTCACGTAGCCACCTAGCGGTCGGTAAATAAACTATCCGGCGAGTACGGTTGGTGGCGCGCACGCATGATTCGCACTGACCGGCCACCGATTGAGTGCTTAAACGGGTGTGCAGCTCTTTTATCTAAACACGGAAAGCTATGAGTGTTTGAGGAGGTAATCAAACTTTCATAAACTGACCTGTAAGTACCATCATGTTCACACTTGGCCTTAACAGCTAAATACAACGAGGGCAATACCATAAAATTTTACGAACTATCTCGTGGCAATAAAGCTGTGAAATTGCACATACCTTGTGGTAGGCACACGGTAGGATCTGAGTAGCATTTTACAACTCCGTGGCTATGAGAAGAAGGCAAATAAAAGGGGGATAAAATGTGTCGAGACTGCCTGGTACGGCCCGTGCCCTCTCAAGAAATACGTATATGCGTGCCACGGTAGGAATCTCATGAACTGTGCCCACGCACAGACGACGCGCCGTCTTAGAGGATCATACTAGAGGGAAGTAATTTCATGGGGAAATAATTGAATATCTGGAACTGATTGTAGCTACAGTTTTACAGCTGCGATTATTTGTTACAATTTTTTCCGATTTTCTCAGAAACATTCTTCTTCTTTTAAGGATCTCAAAAGAAAGTTAGAAAGTGTTATTTGATTGCTACAGGTAAAGATGTAAAAGATCATACGTCCCTGATTTGTATGATGTAACAATAAGCCCGAATTTCTTGCAGGATGTATATGAATCGGATACGAATATGGCTAAGTCTAAAGGGTCAACTGCAACCCACATCAGATTTGTCACCAACATTGCTACCTGTAGCAGCGTTATCAACGTTAATAGATAATACACTGGTATGTGTGCAACATTCGTATAAGGGCAACGATAATAGTAAATACAAATTGAAAGGCCTTCAATGAAAGACATTCTGTGGCAACTCTGGAAAGATCATTCGGTAGTCATTTTTGCATACTGTCGAGACACAATGGCATTGATTATAGCATTGAACAATTCATATAATTGTTGCATTTTTTGGAACTGGTTATGCTTAATTCAGTCTGTGGAAAATGAATTTAAAACTTACCGATCATGATGTTGCTTCATCACTTTTCATGACAGATAAAGTAATGACGACCCTCCCAGAAGGCACAACAGCTCGGCAAATCTGAAACAGAGTGGAAATATGACAGGTTAAGACAATAAACGGGCAACAGCCAACAGCTGCCGTGGTTTATGTACTTGACCCAATGGTGAAGGAGGAATAGCAAGCGGTCACAGTGGTTTGTAGGCTTGCCAATATTGCCCAACCATGAGTAATTTTATCTTATTGCAAATACGGATCAGCTTCGGGATCTGGAAGGTAAAATATAAAATAGAGCAGCTGTTCACGATTGAATGACATTTGGCGACGCTGGATGCAATGCAAAGATTCCCTTCATTTTTAATAACTTGACCATCACAATTTTCATGCTGCAAATTAGTGTTGGAATAAGCCAGGCGAAAACTTTCCGCATGCGATGGCATTGTGCTCTGAGCACAGCAACATCAGGAAAAGTCACCTGCATTGGTACAATAAAACAACCAGACTGATTCTGCTGGTTCAATAAAACAACCAGACTGATTCTGCTGGTGCAATATAACAACCAGACTGATTCTGCTGGTACAATAAAACAACCAGACTGATTCTGCTGGTACAATAAAACAACCAGACTGATTCTGCTCGGCCGGTAGGTTATGAAAGGTCTTGACGTCTTGCCTTTTGTAAACGTTTTAACGCGGGGAGACTGCATTGCGATGTTGCTACAAATAATTACTGGTGTACTGTGCCGCAGAACATAACTGTATTGCGGCACAGTATAGGTAAATATTGTATTATGACGGTGATAAAAATATGCGCTGTTTTATAGGGGGTAGCAAGTTAGTTATATTTAGGTTAACACATAATGCAGTCGTATAAGTTCAACAAATGATATCTTAAAATCATTTGAAGCGTATGGTGCTTTAATCCGCCGCGGCGCTGCGGTCTCCAGCCGAACGCGCGGCGCTGGGGCGGTGTAAATTGTACCCCCCCCCCTCTCGTATCTTCCGAACCCATGACCCCAGCGAGACGCGCAAGGTGACGATCGAAAGCTCTCATGAAGACGAATATATTGCAGACCCAAAATTTTTAAAATAAGGTCACGTATCAAGTCAGATTAGGTCAAAGGGTCAAACTTAATGTATTTTAGCTTTTGGGCCATACTTTCCATCCAAAGCCTTAGATAGCAACAATTATCGCACAAGGTGCTCTCAAAGGTATCATGCATCTCCCGTATAAGCTAAAATGAAATTGTAAGCAAAGGTCAAGGTCAATGTCAGGTCACAAAAGGTCACAGTTCTACGAAAGCCATACGGCACATGTTGTATCGGTTATTTTACACGTATAATTCGATATTAGCGACCATTTTCACAACTTTACCCCATATAATGGCCCTTAGGTCAATGTCAGGTCACAAAAAGGTAAAAAGTTCAAATTGATTAATCTAAATAAAAAACATGTGGCCAAACTAGCTTTGTCTCAGAAATACAGCGGTGGCATTTATTTGTCTGTATCTGGTCACTAAAAGCCAAAAAACGTAATTGTAGAAAATGACGTCATGAGTTAGTTATACTTAGGGAGCCATAAGTCAGTGAAAAATGAAGATATTACTTTGCAATTTGGTTTGGATATCGTCCATACTTGGTTGTCTAATATGTCTTCCGATTTTTTTAATATCTTTTTTTTAATACTTTTGTGGAAATTTTCCCAAAAAAAAAACAGTTTTTTAATTGTTGGGGTTCAAAATTCAAGAGTTCGAAAATCCGAGATAGCTATTTGGAATAGAATGTCATTTCCTTTCTTCTGACGTTTATTTTTTTGCGATTTGCATCAAAACTCTATTTGTTACGATTTTACAAACATTTAGCGTTTTTCCACCAAAAAAAGTGGCATCACATGACGTCACTAAACCGTCATTACCTTCCAAAATACTAGACCAATTAAATAAAAAAAATGTCAGAAGACGTAGAATTAATGCAGCATAAGGTACCGAAAGTTTGACTTCGATAACTCTCATCGTTTTTTAAGTTATTGAGAGAATCCGGGAGGGGGGTAAAATTTACCCCTTCCCCCAGCGCCGCGCGGGTTAAACCTGCCGACGGAATAAACAGACTGTGGGCTGAGGGCTCGGGAGGGGCCAAGTGACATAGGTACATGCATCCGTCTCATTTCAGTCCAATCACATATTTAAGAATAGCTGACGTTGCAAGAAACAATGGTAATATGCGTCAGCGTTCGTTCTACTACGGTCGCGCAACTCTCCTGAAGCTATGGATGATGTCATATCTCAATGACGTCACCGTAGGTATGACGTCATCGATACTCCTGCCATCTAGTAGCACTATGACAAAACTTTTCCACCTAGGCGGCCGGTCTCAATGTTCTAGTGCCCAGCGCTACGTAGAGATGTCGCTACTAACAGTCTTTGTTCCACAGGCTATCGTACGGTTACTTTTATATTTGGAATTCCCGTACTTGATTCCAGTTCAAAAGACCTCGCATCTTCTACTAATTCAATCATTTTAATAAGTTCAACGTATGAGAAGGCCTTTGAAGTCAAATAATGTTCTGAATTTCACTAAAGCCACATTACTTGAACGCAGAAATAAAACAACATTGCCACCTACTCCGGGGCGCCAGTGAACACTAAGCTCCACCTCGCTGGGCGGAGACATCATACCGTCAGCTGACTCGACGCCATAGCCTGCTGGCGATTGGTTGATTTATGGCGGCCATGTTTCACGTTGGCGAATCAGTGTGCTGCAAATGCAGTTTCCACGGAAACCAATCACATGGTGTGCACCAGGGGTGAATAACTGTCAAGCAAGAGAAGTGATTCACTCTAGCCAAAAACTGTACCGTACGGGCTATGTTGAAAACGGAAACACAAAGCGAACCAAGCCAATGACTCTCGCTAATTCTTTGCTGCAAACCCGAGTAAATTAAGCTAAGTCGGCGCAGGGAAAAATCCAAGGTGGCCTTCTGGGCCATGGTGCCATTCTTAAGCCCCTGTGGCATTTCAGTCCTCGACTCATTTTCATGTCGACGCCTGAAATCCGCCTAAACTTAGCAGTTTGGCACATTTCACATTTCCTAAACTTGGAACATTTCCTGTCTTGGAAGAAAATCTAACCAGATTTTACCAAAGAGTTTATTTTAACTCAGTTATCAGTGCACATACTCAAAGAAGAGACATCCGATGAGTTTTTGGGAGTGCGCCGAACCTTTTGAGATTCGGACCCTCAAGCCAACTTTGTTGCCATCCTGTGTCCACTAGTGAGTCGGCAAGGACCCGAACCGACCATTTGAATCCTTGTTGCATTTCAATACCTACGATATATTTGACTTGACTTGATTACAAAAGTTTTGACGTCTTTGGTCAGAGGCGTAGGAACAGGGGGCCAGGGGGCCATGGCACCCTCACTTTTTAAATCATTTTGTTTGGTTAAAATATGTTTATACTTAATGAGGAAAATTTGAAATGGTCAGAGGTTCGCCAAGACGAGGAAAGTTCAAAACTGCAGAAAAAAATACTGCATTGTTTGTTTTTTCTTAAGTTAAGACCAGATCGAAGTCTCACTGGCCCCTCACTTTGCATGACCTTCCTACGTTGCCATGTCTTTTTTTAGTTGTCATCGCTTCCAGAGCTGGTTTTGTTCCATATGTGGGCAAATAGCTAAACAGTCTGATATATAGAAACTGCATTGTTTTTGACGTCCACCATCCAAACACCTGCCAGGGTATAAATAGCTGGCACAATCATCTATCGGCCTGTAACGAAACTGGAAACTTAGTAGTTAGTTTTATAACAATATTGCTACAAATCAGGTGATGGAGACACTGGACACAATAAGTTTGAAAAGATAATTCGGTATTTTAAGAAGTCGTAAGCAATGCATGATGGAATATTAAGAGCTGCTCGCAGCATTGTTCTGGGGACGGTTGGTATGGTACTGCCGCATAACAGCATTGTTCTGAGGACGGTCGGTATGGTACTGCTGCCTAACAGCATTGTTCTGGGGACGGTTGGTATGGTACTGCTGCATAACAGCATTGTTCTGAGGACGGTTGGTATGGTACTGCTGCCTAACAGCATTGTTCTGGGGACGGTTGGTATGGTACTGCTGCCTAACAGCATTGTTCTAAGGATGGTTGGTATGGTACTGCTGCCTAACATCATTGTTCTGAAGATGGTTGGTATGGTACTGCTGTCTAACAGCATTATTCTGGGGATGGTTGGTATGGTACTGCTGCCTAACAGCATTGTTCTGGGGATGGTTTGTATGGTGCTGCTGCCTAACAGCATTGTTCTGAAGATGGTTGGTATGGTACTGCTGCCTAACAGCATTATTCTGGGGATGGTTGGTATGGTACTGCTGCCTAACAGCATTGTTCTAAGGATGGTTGGTATGGTACTGCTGCCTAACAGCATTGTTCTGAAGATGGTTGGTATGGTACTGCTGCCTAACAGCATTGTTCTGAGGATGGTTGGTATGGTACTGCTGCCTAACAGCATTATTCTGGGGATGGTTGGTATGGGGCTGCTGCCTAACAGCATTGTTCTGGGGATGGTTGGTATGGTACTGCTACCTAACAGCATTATTCTGGGGATGGTTGGTATGGTACTGCTGTCTAACAGCATTGTTCTAAGGATGGTTGGTATGGTACTGCTGCCTAACAGCATTGTTCTGATGATGGTTGGTATGGTACTGCTGCCTAACAGCATTGTTCTGGGGATGGTTGGTATGGTACTGCTGCCTAACAGCATTGTTCTGGGGATGGTTGGTATGGTGCTGCTGCCTAACAGCATTATTCTGGGGATGGTTGGTATGGTACTGCTGTCTAACAGCATTGTTCTAAGGATGGTTGGTATGGTACTGCTGCCTATCAGCATTGTTCTGGGGATGGTTGGTATGGTACTGCTGCCTAACATAATTGTTCTGGGGGTGGTTGGTATGGTACTGCTGCCTAACAGCATTGTTCTGAGGATGGTTGGTATGGTACTGCTGCCTAACAGCATTGTTCTGGGGATGGTTGGTATGGTACTGCTGCCTAACAGCATTGTTCTGGGGATGGTTGGTATGGTGCTGCTGCCTAACAGCATTGTTCTGAGGGCGGTTGGTATGGTACTGCTGCCTAACAGCATTGTTTTGAGGATGGTTGGTATGGTACTGCTGCCTAACAGCATTATTCTGGGGATGGTTGGTGCTGCTGCCTAACATCATTGTTCTGAGGATGGTTGGTATGGTACTGCTGCCTAACAGCATTGTTCTGAGGATGGTTGGTATGGTACTGCTGCCTAACAGCATTGTTCTGGGGACGGTTGGTATGGTACTGCTGCCTAACAGCATTGTTCTGGGGATGGTTGGTATGGTACTGCTGCCTAACATAATTTTTCTGAGGATGGTTGGTATGGTACTGCTGCCTAACAACATTGTTCTGGGGATGGTTGGTATGGGACTGCTGCCTAACAGCATTGTTCTGGGGACGGTTGGTATGGTACTGCTGCCTAACAGCATTGTTCTGGGGATGGTTGGTATGGTGCTGCTGCCTAACAGCATTGTTCTGGGGATGGTTGGTATGGTACTGCTGCCTAACAGCATTGTTCTGAAGATGGTTGGTATGGTACTGCTGCCTAACAGCATTATTCTGGGGATGGTTGGTATGGTACTGCTGCCTAACAGCATTGTTCTGAGGACGGTTGGTATGGTACTGCTGCCTATCAGCATTGTTCTGGGGATGGTTGGTATGGTACTGCTGCCTAACAGCATTGTTCTGAGGACGGTTGGTATGGTACTGCTGCCTAACAGCATTGTTCTGAGGACGGTTGGTATGGTACTGCTGTCTAACAGCATTGCTCTGAGGACGGTTGGTATGGTCTTTCAACTCCAACTCACACCAAGTCCGTTGTGTTCTTGTGGACACACGTACGAAGACACTGTCCATTGCATACTCTGGTGCCCCCTATACACGAATCACAGAACGAACCTCTTTAACGCAGCGCGACGCATTGTACGCGACTTTGATGATTTGCCACCCAAAAACAAATTAGAGCTCCTGCTCTTTGGCAGAAATATTTCACAAACACAGGGTATAGACATCGCACATCACTTACAGACATTCATAGCACTTTCACAAAGACTTAACACACACAAATAACACAACAATCACACATCACCAGCACTTTCACCACGCTGACCTGCTGTTGCCGCCTGTGCCTGGCCACCTGATTTTCGAATAGCCGCTCGGCGGGCTGGTAGCGGGGCCTACGTGATCTGTTCCTTAGTTTTGGTAAAATTTGTGTTGCATTTGTTTCATCTGGAGAGGCGCTATGATTTAAGCTTTTGCTTTTGCGCCAATCCATTATTGTTCTGTTTGATTTGATGTCTTCTTGTTAGCAAAATAAACTAACTGAACTGAACTGAACAACAATATATTCCCAAAGAATAAGGAAGACGGAATCAGTCGTTGTTTTGAATTAGTGCATAGTGGCTAATGACATAGTTGAAGGCAAATAATAACTAAGAACATTGTGGAACCGAACCCTCACTTCTCTGCATCTCCAACAGAGGGGAGCACACGCCAGGATCGGTCCGTATTAAGGGTGTGCTTCTCGCGACTGTATTGACACCTATTTGTGGATGTGGCATGGTATAACTTTCTCCTTCACCCGCTAGGTGTCAGGGTTATTAATGGCCTCCAAGCACCCCATCTGGAGTCTGGTGTCCGACTATCGCATCACGATCGTACCCTCGCGTTCACACTATATCCCGCGGACACACACTCGCTATGGCATTCGTTGCCGACGGTGGATGTGGCGCGTGTCGAGATGACTGACAAACTGACGACAAAAGACTAAGACACAAGACATCGACGTTAACCCATTAACGCCCACCCCTACTTCTAGTGATTCGAATTGAGTGATTTTGTTTGTACGCTATGGGGATTGGGGCAGATTAAGAAATCCTGAAAATATTAACTTAAAATATAGATAACTTTTTGAGATACAACAACGATCAAAAATGACTCGCCCACGCCCACCGCCCATGCCCAACGCCCCGCCACCGCCCACCCCGCCACCGCCCCGCCACCGCCCGCCACGTCCACCACGCTTGCCTGCTATATAAATTAGCTGGTTATATCAATTGCAGGCTATATTAATTGCAGGCCATATGCATTACACCCATGTGAAATGTCCGAAAAACGCTGAGAATGCCAATCTGTGTGATCTCATAGAAAAAGGAACTTTCCTAGACAAAAACAAATGTCTCAAAAAGACACACGAATATTATAGTCAGGCTCGGTGCCAGTTGGCCTGCACTGGCGCTCGCTTCTGCGACTTTTTTGTATGGTCACCAACAGAGTCAGTATGCGACCGCATAGAATTTGACCAGGACTTCTTCGAAAAGAAGCTGAAGCGCGTTTGGGAGTTTTTCCATGAGTGCGTTCTGCCGGAAATTGTGGATCCAAGAAAGTGCAGGAGTATGCCATACAGGGAATGGAAATCGTTCCTTTCAAAGCGCCCAAAGTTCAGCCAGGTGACTGCATCATCTACAGCCGCCGGCAGCGTGTGATAGGTTGGTAATACCACAGAGGAGAAGAGTCTCTGTCGCCAATTAACTCTATGTTAGCATTTTCTGTGTATGCATGGGCGCAGCCAGGGGGGGGGGGCAAGGGGGGCAATTGCCCCCCCCCCCCCTACGGGTCACAGGGGGCCCCGTCGAGATTGGCCCAGATACCATTTGCATTAGCTAAATGGCTTTCAAAAAGTCACAGAGGAGCCCTCAAACCAGGCAAGGGTCACTCTGGTGCATGTCAAGGGCCCTCAGAGACACTGAAGGGCTTTCGAAGCCGGCCCAGGGGGCCTCTTGGGCATGTCCAGGGGCCCATTGAGCCCACCGAGGGGCCCAAAAAGGGGCCTCTCTAGCATGTCCAGGGGCCCATTGAGCCCACTCAAGGGTGCAAAAACATGCCCAGGGACCTTTCGAGCATGCCCTGGGGCCCATTGAGCCCACTCAGGGGCCCCAAAAACATGCCCAGAGGCCTCTAGAGCATGTCCACTTGTCCAGGGGCCAATTGAGCCCACCCACGGCCCAACAAACCTGCCCAGTGGCCTCTCGAGCCTGGCCAGGGGCCCATTATAGTCTGTTTTGGGGCCTCTTGAACCTGCCCAGGGGCCATTAGAGCCTGCCCAGAGGCCTCCCGAGCTTGCCCAGGGGCCCATTGAGTCTGTTCAGGGGCCTCTCGAACCTGCCCAGGGGCCTCTCGAACTTGCCCAGGGGCCCATTGAGTCCGTTCAAGGGCCTCTTGAACCTGCCTAGGGGCCATTAGTCTGTTCAGGGGCCTCTCGAGCTTTCCAAATGGTCCATTGATCCTGTTCAGGGGCCTCTCGAACCTGCACAGGGGCTATTAGAGTCTGCTTAGGGGCCTCTCGGCCTGCCAAGGGGCCATTGAGTCTGTTCAGGGCCCTCTCAAGCTTATCCAGAGGGCCATTGAGTCTGTGAACGGGGCCCTCGAGCCTGCCCAGGGGTTGCTAGCCGTCGCCTGCAGCGCTTGCTATAGCTGGAGCGCCTGCTAGCCGTGGTCGACGCGGTTATAATGAGCGGTAATGTGCTGTACTCTGACCCATCTGGTGCAATGTCTTCTTGGGTTTCAAAATGGTTATTTGATAAGTCTGATGCGTTTTTGAATTCGTGGGGGGGGGGGTGATGGTAGTACAAAACAATTAAACAATTTTCTTCTCAGGAGTGTGTGCTGCAATATTTGTCAGCCAGGGGCGTCGCCGATGGGAGGGTCGGGGAGAGGTCTGGGCAAACTCTCCCCACTTTTAGAAGGCGGTGGAGGGTCGACCCCCCCTCCCCACACACACACACACACTTTTTGAGGGACAAAATTGCAATTTATCGTAAAAATTGTCCTTGCAGTGCAGTACAAATCCAGCTATCTAGGTGTCAAAAACTGGAAAATTTCGCGCCGCTTCGCGGCATGACACAAGTTTCGCAATTGCTTATACAAATTTGGAAAATGGGGAAAAGAATTGCATTAAGTGTCTGGCAGAGGCTCTCCTTGGCGGTAATTGCTGGCCCCAGGGCCCATTCCTTTCATAAAATATTCACTTCTAAGTTTCAAGCAGGGTACATGTTTAGCTAGTTTGCCGAGTTCCGAAAAAGGCGACGCGAACGCAAAGACGAGGAGATCGGCACCCGGAAGCTGCTCCAGCGGTGCACAATTTGCTGGACCGAAGAGCTAATAGTCGAAACAGGCCAGGACCATCTCCCCAAGCCATCTCACCTCACGGTCTGGTTCCAATATTAACATTTCGTTTTCCAGGACCTAAAATTAACATTTTCACGCCGCTTCGCGGCGTCACATCGGTAGTCATCGTCATAACGAAACCATAGTCAACGTCATCGGTTCGTCGTAACGCTGAATTGAATGAATATCAGTTTTAGCTTATTATCCTCTACAAGGCACACCGCCTATATTTCTGGGTTTTATCAGGCAAAACCGTAAAAATTTCGCGCCGCTTCGCGGCGCTAACTAACAAGTACATACCTACCTACTATAACATGAAAATCCACATTAAAAATGCTACAAAGGCTTAAATACACGTATCAAAATGGGGGTACATTTTTCGTCATTTCAGCCGTCCCCACACTCAAAAGTCGACCCCCACCTGTTGTCATGGCTAAGATATGTTTTCTCTCCTGTACGTAACAATACAAATTAGTAATGCGCTCAGTACAATGCCTACTGAGGGTCCTGGTCCAATCCAGCTCATCAAAAGTAGACGAAGAAAAAATGTTAAAAAGGGGGCCTCACAAAATAAAGTGGCCGAAATCCGTAGAGTTTTTCATATCCAGGGGTATTTTTTGGGTGTGGGGGGCTTCTCCCAGGTGCTTGCCCCCCCCCCCCCCCCCCCCCCCCTTCTGAAGGTCTGGCTGCGCCCCTGTGTGTATGTATACGTGTTTTTGTGTTTTATCTCAAATGAAGGTGCTTTCGATTGATGTTGTTATTCTAATAATTATAATATGATGATTAAGAGGATGGAGGAAATAACTGAACAGCCACATACACGGGATAATGGAGACTACCGGAATATCCGAGATTCACTTGCGGGAAAGTTTACTCGTCAACATAGTCACTGCCATCCGCGGCCACCAGCCGGAGGCACTCTGCTCTATCGGACGTCTAGCGCGCGCCCTTGGAGAAGGCGGGACCGTAAGGCCATTTGTCACCCGTCTCCCCGCTCTCGCCCCCCTCCCCCTCCGCTCACGCCTCACCGCACCCCAAGCGGTCTCGTACCGGGCGGTTCTCATAATCGGGCAGGGCTCAGGCGCCCAGTCCAGATTCGGGGGTGAAACGCAAAAAGCGGATACTAGTGCCATCTACATGCGGATACTGAAAACAGTTGCAACACGAGGTATTTTTCGGAATACCTCAAAAACGTGGAATGGTTCCAGCTGATTATTAGCATTTTCGGAAACAGAGCTAATGTGTCTAAAACATTATACAACGTTTTCTTTGCTCCGTTGTCTGTGGCCAGAGTAATTCATAGCCAAACTTCATGCAACGTTGCAAAGAAAATGACTGGTGATATCGATAAATCCTTGTACAAAAATAAAGTGTGTGGCAAGCTGATCAAGAAACATGCACTGTTTTGCACGCAGTGCTTAAGGTTTGCCCCATAAAACGCTGCGAAAGTTGGTCTGAAAAAACTTTGCCGTGCAATATGTTGCAAATGGTTGCATATTTTGATGAAAAACTTTGCCATACAGAAAGCTCCGGTACTGAACTCCGTAATATTGTAATTTCATAGACGTCCAGCGAAAACTGAACTGCTGAGAGCCCAGGAAAGCTTGCCATAGGTTCACCATAGGCAGACCTCGGAAACGCACCCTTAAGACGCGCCTCGGATGACGGCGCTCAGTCAGCCCGACGGCGCCCGATCTTCGTATTAAGACGCGCCTCGAATGATGGCGCTCAGTCAGCCCGACGGCGCCCGACCCTCGTCAGCTTACGGTCGGGTATTTCAGGAGTTAACGGACCATATTTCAGGAGTTAACGGACCATATTTCAGGAGTTAACGGACCATATTTCAGGAGTTAACGGACCATATTTCAGGAGTTAACGGACCATATTTCAGGAGTTAACGGACCATATTTCAGGAGTTAACGGACCATATTCCAGGAGTTAACGGACCATATTTCAGGAGTTGACGGACCACTCCACTGATGACGCGTCACGCCCATGAGCGGCGAGCGATGTGCGGGGGAATTCAGAGAACACCGCACGGCTCGCTCGGACGTCTCTCGGTTCTCCGACAACAAGCAAAAATAGGCCAGGAATAAGAAGGTCTTACATGTGCCTTACGGCATGTTTCCGGCCATACGCAGAGGACCTTGCCCTTCTGTCTCCCCGAGCCAAAGGAGGAAGACTATTGCGTCATAAATACAATTTTCGAATGTACAATATCTCTTTCCAATGTCATATCAGCGCAAACTTCCAGTTGAGCAGAAACGTCGAGAGACAATAAGCAAACACTTAAACAAACACCAAAATAAATATATCAGAATGTTGCCTCGGACGGATTGCTGAGGAAAACTTAAATAAAACTAGAAGAGGTAGGTGGTCAATGGGCGTTGTCATTTGACACGCTGAAGTGCAGAGGCTTGGTAATTGCTTTAGGTAGGCAGTACATACTGTGCATATATTGTTCGTCTATTTAATTAGTTTACGTCCAATGAAGAACTCGTCCTATCTAAGTAATACTGCAATGATAAGCAATCTTACTTCAAGAATAAGCAATCTTATGAATGCAATCAGACTTACGTGTCTCCTAGATTTCATCACGCAATAGTTTTACAATAATTTTCGCTTACAACATTCATGGACATATCTGCCTAAAAAACGTCGGGCTCGAAAGGCCTGATAAAGACATTAATCGACATTACGCAATATGTTAAATGTTCGACCTGTAGGGGATCAACCTTTAGAGGTGCGCATTTTGTGCAGAGGTCCGCCTCGATGCACGTGGCACGTGTCACGTGGCACCGAATAACCCGCTACCGGCACTAGCACGTGTCATCATAACACAATGTTCGACTCATTACGCAATAGCGTGAAATGAAATGAAACTTAACATAGCAATTGATCTTCATATTACGAAACAAAAAGGACTAAATACATCGAAATGGCTAATGAGAAAAGCCTGAAATTTTGGTTATACGTCAAGAACGTATCTCCAACGATCAGTCAAAATTCTTACATACTCGACAAAATGGAAAATTTATCAATTTCAGTAAGTCAACCATATGATACAAAACAATTGTACTTCCTGTCCTTAATCATTGCTGCCTGCGAAGGGTCATGACCTGCTTCTGCCAATATACAAGGATGAACAGGGTGGAGAAAGGTGTGGTGTAGTTGATTATACCAGTAAGACGCCGAAGTTGGCGATGAACGAGCGAGCGCGAAGAAAATATATGGTGAATTTCAACTCCATCGGGCAAGTAGTTTCTGAGATGCAAAAAGGGTACGCACGTGCGCACGTGCAGAAGCACCCCACCCCTGACTTGTGGGAAAGTGGCGGCTGAGAGGTTCCTAACCACACACCAAATTTGAACACAATCGGTTCAGCCATTCCTGCGATATAGAATAGGGGTGTGCACGTGCGCACGTGCAGAGGCACCCCGCCACTAATTTGTGGGAAAGTGGCGGCTGAGGGGTCCCTAGCCACACACCAAATTTGAACACAATCGGCTCAGCCGTTGCGGAGTTATTGCCAGGAAACACCTTCCAACACCCCTCACGCGGCACGCGCAGTGGTAGTCACCCACGTGAGTCGGCACTGGTCTCAAAAGGGTAGGTAGGATGGGGCTGCTCAGCAAAGAAGCCCGCTTGTCAATCGGACGTGTGGTTGCAGAGATATTAGCTTGTCAAAAGCGTCGCCACGGGCCGGGTCGAGCCGGGTCGGGTCGGGTCGGGTCGGGTCGGGTCGGGTCGGGTCGGGTCGGGTCGGGTCGGGCCGCTCATATTCAGATTTTTCCCATATACCACGGAAAGACGAGCGAACGAATTGAAAGCTGTTTACCAATTCAACCACCACGGACTACCAAAGGAGAAAATGGTTAAATGGCGACTACTGATCTAACAATGCATAAGTTCTTCAAATACCAACTTCAAACTACATTTAGCAACATCTAAGAAATTAGGAAGATGAACTGGATGCACATAGGATTGCAGAACGTGATCATTTGACATTCACCATTATCCTTTCTGCTGGCCCCTGGAGGCTGAAGCATGGGCGATATCAATCAAACCTTCTACCAGCACCACCAGTTTAGTCTCACCCGGCAACAAGCACTGCTTAGCCGGGTGGACTTTCTCTAGGCTGCACAGATGCCCCAAAATATGACGAGACGAGACCTATATGAGGGATCAAATATGACCCCTTGACCTGCACGTAAGTCATTAACTAATCGAATGAAGCGAAGTGTATAGAGACATAAGAATGCTAGAGGTGCAGCTGGTATTGGTCATTGGCTAGTCTCAGTTGTGACTACTTTCTGCCTTCTCTTGTATAACTGAACGCTAACACTGATACCACGTTTCCTCTGTTTTGTTATGTTTTACACTTCTTCAATTTCCTAGTAGGGAGTGACGCGACTTGCTTTCTGATTTGTATCTACAGGTGTTCATGTAAGATGTGTTTAGATAGAATTTAAGGGAAAGGGTCCTGGTCACCTGTTGATAAGTGGCGGTGTGGAAGAAAAACACCAAGACGATTTAATTGCTGGACGAGACTTACCATTTAAAAACGGATGTCACCAATTTAGCAAAAGTGCTAAATTTTAAAAGTGAAGTGCTTAAGTGCAAAAGTGCTTAATTATTTAAAATAAATAAAAAATACTTTTAACCTCGCACATAATATATAACTCGTCAGTCAATCCCAAATATAATCAGAATCCCCATCGTAAGGTACTTAAGAGAACCAATCATCAGCAATACATTAACAAATATCCAATCAGCACGTGGTTTGCCCTAGCAGCTGATATTGACCAGTCGATTCCATTTGTGGGAGCAGTAGGGATACATACCATCCTCCTCCCGGAGGATATAAATCAAGTTAGCCCGTGAACCCCATATAAATAATGCCCCATTGATTTGTATTCATTAATGTTGAGTAAAAATGGCAATGGGAAAGAAATAGTCATGACATTTTACACGTTCCATTGCCTATGAAACGTTTACCTCGAATATAGAACCTAAGACCTCGATATTATAGACCAAACATTCAAGAATTTATTTGCTGAGAAAACAAACCCGCATCGTTCCAAGCGTTGCTTCGCTTACATAGGCCCGCAACGCTCTAGTTGCTGAATACGCCCCCTATACCAGCAGCCGTTTCTTAGTCCCACTGCACTTGGCGTGAGGCCAAAATTCCGCTGGAGGAATAAGCACATCACGTGAGGGCAGAGCTACGTAATATTGCACCAGTACAGCGACCGCTAAATTGGAACAAGACACGCAGCGGCGAGCGAACAGCCGATACAATATTTACCGACACGCTGGGACAGCCGTTAGGCCATTTTGTGAGGTCACGGGGAGTCCTCCCGCACGCAACCGGAGTGGTCAGGAATATGTGATGAAGTTCGCCACGTGCAACACCGTGTCTCGACACGTGCAACACCGTGTCTCGCCACGTGCAACACCGTGTCTCGCCACGTGTCCAGATGAACCCAGGCTGCTGGTGGGAAACCAGTGTTCGCTTGTCGCATTATGTTTAGCATTGTTTGTTTACGGTTGTCTCTATGATCTTTTATCAGAGATAAAGACATGGTAACGCTGGAGGCTTTGGCATTTTCCGGGTCTGACCTACCGGTATACTACCTTTCCCTTTAAAAATGAGAATTTCCGCTTGCATGATCTTGTGTTCGGTTGTGGGCAGGATTTACATGTTGTTTATTGTTGATGTTTGAGTCTCACATTTTGATTGGGTACTTACTATATCAATCACCCTAGAAAACAAAAGCGAAGGCGAAATGAAGTAGTTGCAGAAGTAATAAAGTAAAGGTGAAACACAATATGGGAACTGATTTCGCTATGTTTGTATGCGGTTGGGTTGAAATAAATATGGGTTGGAAAAGTACATCCGACCTGCCTTACTCGCATAGTGCACAGACAATACAACTAATTTGAGCACTGTCCGTAAACGGTTGAGTCGTTTGACTGTCGATTCGTTTCTACCCCTTTTAGGATGAGTCGATTTATTACGAGCGAGCGCGAAGCGCTCGCTCGTCCTTCCGTGGTGTATGAGAAAAATTTGATTATGAGCGGCCCGGCCCGTGGCGACGCTTTTGAGAAGCTCATATATCTGCAACCACACGTTCGATTGACTAGCGGACTTCTTTGCTGAGCAGCCCCATCTAACCTACCCTGTTTGAGACCAGTGCCGACTCATGTGGGTGACTACCACTGCGCGTGGCGCGTGCCGCGTGAGGGGTGTGGAAAAGTATTTTCTCGCAATAGCTCCGCAACGGCTGGGCAGATTATGTGCAAATTTCGTGTGTGGTTAGGGACCCCTCAGCCGCCACTTTCACACAACTTAGGGGTGGGGTAACTCTGCGCGTGCGCACGTGCACACCCCTACTCTATATCTCAGGAACGGCTGAGCCGATTGTGTTCAAATTTGGTGTGTGTTTTTTTTTTGTTTTTTTTTGGGGGGGTGGGTGGGAGGGGAGTTGTTCTCGCCCACCATCTCTCAGCCGCCGCCTTTCCACAAGTCGGGGTGGAGTGACTTTGCACGTGCGCACGTGCACACACCTATTCTATATCTCTACAGCGGCTGAGCCGATTGTGTTCAAATTTAGTGTGTGGTTAGGGACCTCTCAGCCACACTTTCCCACAAGTTAAAGGTGGGTGTCGCTGCACGTGCGCACGTGCGCACGTGCGCACCTTTTTATGTATCTCAGAAACTACTTGCCGATCGAGTTGAAATTGACCATACATTTCCTTCGCGCTCGCTCGTTCATCGCCAACTACGACGCCTTACTGGTAATAGACTCCGGAGAATATCAACCGATCCAGCTCCAACTGAACTCATCCTTATTTTGCGGTGGGTTCGAGTCGTCTGAGTTAAAAGTCGTCTGAGTACTCGACTCACCTGAGCCGAGTCGTATTTGAGTTCATATTGACTCACTGACTGAGTCGAACATAACTCTGAAGTAAGAAGCATTAACGAGAAGTAACACATGAACTGATCGCTGATGTGTTCTCTGTCAATGAAATTCAAATATGTGTAACATCAGCAGACCCTGACACGTCAGGAGCGTTTGTTTTCCCTATACGATATCGTCAGCCCAAGACGCTAAGCCAAATAACCACCGAGATGCATTACGGAGTCGATCTCTTTCCTTCCTCACATCGTCACCGATCAGGGTGTGATAAACCGATCGGGGTGAACCGATCGTCACCGATCAGGGTGTGATGAAGCCATCTCTCCGATGAAGCCATCTGGCCGCGTGTGATAAATCGCCGTCTGACGCCACCTGGCGTAGACCTGACAGCAATCACGGCGTTTTTCTCGGCCTGTTGTGACGGGTCGGGTGCTAATACTGTCTGGTATCGTTAGCGCCACCTGGCACGTGTCACGGTGACATATCTGGTGACACACTCCCGGTGACAGGCTAGTATATGTACTTATTTATTAGTACATACTAGTATACTTACATATTTCACAAGCCAGGCGTCGGCCGTCAGATTTAGTTGATGACATGCTAGCAGGGACTCGTCTAGCATGTTAACTGCGGGGGCAAAACCCCCGCAGTCACGGATCCTGCCCCCCAGTCGAGGCAAAAAACGGCCACTGGGGGGCAAGTTTTAACAGGTGATCATTGTTGGCTAGATGCACATTTTAACTGTTCTGTGCAAATTATAGACCATACGACCAGATGTGCACACACATATATACCTACATATACATCGAGTGATCGTATACATATATACATCGAGCTTCGTATACACATATACATCGAGCTTCGTATATACATATACATCGAGCTTCGCGGTCCGGGTGAAGGAGTGCATCCGGAGGGAGGGGGGTCACATCGAGCACGTGCTGCACGGTACCCAGTGAAAGTAGAGGGTCGAGCATGTGAGGAGCAAAACTTCAATGATGTACCATCGTACCTACGAAATATAGTGTCGCTAGTGTCATTTTGTTGTTTTTTACGCGTATTTGAAATGAGGAAGCTAATTATGGGATTACCTGTATAGTTATATATGTAATGTAAAACTAGTTATATATGTAATAGATCGTTCACATTTTTACCAAATATTTATGATCCACAAAGGTATTCAGAAGCAATATGGTAGCAATGTGACAGCAGCAAATAATGGCGCGCCTGCTCTTCAGTATCAGCTGTGGAATGTGCCAGCTGTTCCCCTCAGATATGACTTTAGGTCAGCCGAGGAAGACAAAAAAGATCTGGTTCCTTTTTTATCGGCGGTGTTAGGCGACGGGATGGCGGATATACGTAAATTCTTCAGGAAGAATGTAATTATTACCGAGCGGGCGCGAAGCGCCCGTGAGGTTTCTCGGCAACTTACTGGACAAATTTGCATTTGACCCGGCCCGACCCGGCCCGACCCGGCCCGACCCAGCCATACAGGCGCTTTTCGGAAGCTAATTACTTTGCAACCGCTGCTCCGATTGAGATCGAGTTTTCACCATTGGATAGGACCATCAAATAAATTTTGATTTTGTTATAGTGCGTTCTGATAGGGATGGTACCACAGCGCGTGGCACCCGCAGACGTCGAAATGAACCAAAATCATTCTTGATCAAAAATGGCTTGATTTATCTAAGCATTCGTTTTGTATACGCTGAAGCATGCAGCGCTCAGGACGTACTCCTTTTTGGCGGATGCGAGAAAGGAGATCATGTACAATTTAATCAAACTTATTTTTTATGTTGGCATGCATAAAGTCCTGGCAATTTTTATGGAGGACTAAAATGACTAAAATGACTATGTGTTACTACCACGTGTTCTCCCGTACCGTTTCATATTTCAAACCTGTTTTAGCCTTACCAGTGTGCGCCCGCACGATCATCGCCCAAAAAGGCGTTTTATTGGTTTTGTACATTAATGGCCGTATGCTGGTGGCACTGAATGGTGTTGGCACCGCCGCGTTCGACCCGAGGCAAAGTTCCTGTCGGTGAAGGACAGGCGGGATCGCGCTCCCAACCCCGGAGTGTATACCGAGCGGGGCTTCGTGCAGAAGTTCTTCTGCAACGAGGGAAATGTATAAAAGATACGATGGAGTGTCGATCATTGAATACATAGAGCGAGAATTACCTACCACATGTGAGAGTATAAATGTATGTTGTTAACCCTCGCCCTTTGTCATTTTGTCCTCCCCCCCCCCCCACCCCTGTTTTTTTCTCTCGAGAATAGCGGGAAAACGGTACAGCTATTCTGGCATCAATTACCCACATTGTGTGAAAGTTTTAACATCAGGTCATCTCAGTTCAGGTCACCAGGTCACGTCAAGTGACCTTACCTCCAAAATGTTTGTGGTCGTGCCAAAGCCACAGTATTTGTCTGAGAGATTTGAAACTTGCAGGATTTCATAAAGTCATAAGTACCTACAATTCGTTTAAATAGAATTGTGTGTATTAGTGACATAAGGTCAGGCCAATTTCGTGACCTCCCATTGTAAGTAAATAGGAAAATATACACATGCTTTCTTTTCAGAGAATATGCTTTGGATCAGGCTAATTCTTTCAGAATCATGTTATTTAAGCTCATTCTTGATGAAACAGGTCCAGTTGTTGCTCAGCGACCTCTGCAAGGTCAGCTGAAGTTATCTGAGGTCACCAGCACTTATTCCCAATAACTCTTGATAGAATAAAGATGGAGACGTGTAAATGACACCACTGTGTTTGTCTCGTCGAGTCGCGTCGCCCTATTTGCAACATGACCTACCTGGGTCACCAAATGACCTTGATCTGAGGTCAAATTTTGAAATTGATCTAGGCAGGTCACAATTAATATGTTGCGAAGTGTCTTGATGAGACAAAAATGACGGTGTTGACATTATTGCTCTATGTGTAACCAACTAAAGGTTACTCACGAAAAAGTTTTGGGAAAAATGCCCTCGTGCCTTTTGGTGATATCTGGAGCCTAAACTATTGACCTGAGCTAAAAATTTGAGAACAAAAATGACGATTGCATTGTTCAAGGGCTTTCGATAACATTTTTGCGTTTGTTTCTAGCTATCATAGTTCCCGAGATATTTGGGGATGTTCGAAGCGAAGTCCTAAAACTGGAAAATCTGACCTTTGATGACCTTTGGTGACCTCAATATTGCCCTGAGCCAAATAATACCTGAAGTAACTTCGAATATCCTTGTCAAGAGCTTTCGAACGCTTTTTTCGTTATCTTTATAGCCCTTTTAATTCTTGAGTTAGAGAGGGACATTTTAACCCCCCTTCCATCGCCCCCACCATAGCGAACGTGACTCAGAGGCCCCCCGGGGCGCGGGTAAAAATATAGATGTACGTTTCTTTCCAATATGCGTTCTATAGAATACACGATAAACAACTATGGGAAGACCGTAAAAACGACAAACGTTGTAGGCGCCAAATGACCATTGGTGGTCGGCACGCTCAAAAACACGAATCATTTTCATTAAATATTGTTGTCCATTGACGGCTCGCGGACAATGTGAAAATGTCTGGTATTAAGCGAAAGTTTATGTAATGGGCCGTGAGTGGTGTATCATGTATGGGGGCTGGAAATTTAGAATGATTGATGAGCATGAAATGAGCTGTTGGTACGTCGATAACTTCAGGCGTGTAGAACAAAATATGAGTTTTAAGGTAAATGCAAGAATCTAACAAAATCGCCTATAAGATATTATTAGAATATGACTGCCCGTTAGAACGATATCAATGGACTGTCGAAAAAGCAGAGTAAGTGTGACTGTTCGTGGACACGAACAGAAAAAAATGAAATAAGTAATCTCAAGCCAGTGGCGTACCCAGGATTCACTCCAGGAGGGGGAATTGGTTTTATCAGGAGGCATAATGTACCCCCACCAAAAAAAAACTCGCCGGATTTGGCCCACTATATTTTTAGAGTGGCATATTTTAAACATTTTTTCTTAAAAAACATTCATTTTTTGTATTTCAAAAGGGGCACATACGACCAAGTGGGCAAGTACGGATCTTCAGGGGGGCAACTTCCGCGTTTACCCCCCCCCCCCCCTCTCCCCCTTGGGTACGCCTATGTATCAAGCCTGCTCCCCTAATCAAATTTCCTTAGCCGAGTCCCTGCATGCTAGTCATGATAAGTATTATCACATAATCATCACCGTTTGGTGAATGGATCTCCATCAATTTACGCTGTTGAATCTCACCAATCTTTTGAGCTAGCAGTCTTACAAAGATTCAGAATTCACGGGATTCACAGGATCCACCGCATTGCAAGGGAGTTCTAAATCCTTGGGTAGCAGGAGCCACTAGAAATATACTGCACCGCACCCCTAAGCTCTAGGATCCCGTTAATTCCACTTAAAACGGTTTCCAGGATGCAATATTCCTACGGCCCATCAATAAGTTTCAAGACAATGATACGGGGTCTGATCACGTGGCGGATCCAGGATTTGGTCATGAGACCGCCATACAACAATAATAGGCCGATTGGACTTTGGTGAGCCCTCGACCTGTGGATTTGGTGGGCACTACAACAAAAAGCTCTCAGTAGGTCAAATAATTTTGACCTCTGCAAGAAATATTTGGTCCCGCTGTAGGTCCAAACAAATTTCCAAATCCAAATTCCAATTCCAAATTTTGTTCTACACGCCTCTTGATGAGTTTTCGCTAGAACGGTAACGGGGCCTATAAAGTCTGAACTAAAGCTTCTAATCTAAGGATCAAAATAGACATCATAGACGTAGGAACAGTGGAGGGGGAGGGGGCCATGGTCCCCACTTTTCGGAAAAATAATGATAAAATATTGTATTTTGCTTGGTGAGTAACATTTTTGATAGCCAAGGTTTTGTCAAGGCGAGAAAAACCCAAATCTGCAAAGAAATCTTGCAAATTGGGTTTATCTCAAGACGACATAGAAGTTTCACTGCCCCCCCCCCCCCCCCCCCCCACACACACACACACACACACACGCACACTTTTCGTGACGTTCCTGCGTCCCTAATGGGCCTCGTTGCACGGGAAAGGGGCCCTCTATAGACACTCAGCCCTTTGGAGGCTCAAGAGAGCCCGTGACCCATTGCTCCTCACTCTGGATCCGCCACTGTGTCTGACAAAATTCCAGATACTAATCCGAGATCGTAGAAAGCCTGCAACGTTGGACTTTTGGGCTCTTGACACATGTTTTGATGTGATGGTTTCATGAGATCCTTTAACGTGCTGGAGGCCCTGGGGATGCGTACACGACGTCAGCGCTGGATCACCTTTTCTGTTTTTAATCAGCGTCCTCGCTGAATAAAACGAGAAATTTGCCAAATATATTCAAACACATCAGCGAAGGTATATCACCGATGCTAAAGGTCCGTGTTGGGCGTTAGCGATCTGTGCTTTTCCCGTTGCCTATTACGCCAGGTTACACCTTCCACGCTCGCTTTGACTGATGTCATCGCACTTGGTATGGGCGGTTAATTTATGTTAGTTCCCCTATTTTTGTTAGAGGACTCACGAAATGCATCAACAGGACAAATGTAAAAGTGTGACATTAGATTGTATGCAAGATGCATTTGGTGTGATCGAAGAGGATAGCAAACTCATGACATCAACCCTTCCCTGATACGCCAATGATGCATGTCTGATAGAAAGGTCTTGTGGGAAGCTCTTTATAGCTCTTTTTAACTTCGCAGCTCGACACACATACTCACAAACAGCTTCAGTTGGTGTGAACACGGGGAAGTATTCAAGAACTTGTTTAAAACAATTATCATCAACGATATACCATACCACCCGGAATATTCCAG